>PVKV010025777.1:0-29102 GCA_004027835.1 Alouatta palliata | reverse complement strand
ATAAAAGCTAGACTATTTCTTTGGGGGGAAAGAGACTTATTTAATGTAATTTAAAAACTTTTCCAATAGAAAATGAAATATTATTGAAAATAATATCTATTTTTTAGCTTTCAGCAATTGATGGTGCTTTGTTGTGGTGTCTGCTGGAAGTCTACTGCCATTATAGGGAACCTTGCTTGTTAGCTTCTCTAGATCTCTACTCTAAACAATCTGTTAGTGATGATAAATTCTGTAGGATGGTCTATTCTGAGCCGTTAACTTCCTGTAAGGGGAAAATGGGTGGGTTACCAGAAATACCATTGAAATAGGGTGGGCTGTGGGTGGAGGGTTGGGTATTTGTCTTGAGAATTAAAAACTACAAAACACTTTTGTACACAACTGATTTTTAAAAAAATAAAAACATTTTTAAAGATGTTGAATTTTTCCCCCCTTATTGGGAATTCTTAAAAATAAATGCATGCATGTTTTCCCCTGAAAAAAAAAAAAAAAAAAGGAAATCTCATCTTTCAGTTTTTCTAGAGATTTTTCAATTTTATTACCCTTTTCAAATAACCAGCTTTTAGTTTCATTGATTGCAGGCGTGAGCCACCATGCCTGACCCGTTTCTTCTTTTTTAATATAAGTATTTCATGCTATAAATTTTCCTCCAAGCATTGTTTTAGTTGCTTCCCACAAATTTCGATGTGTTGTATTTTCATTTCCATTCAGTTCAAAATATTTTCTAATTTTCCTTGAGCCCTTCTTTTCTACTCATGAATTCTTTATAAATGTTATTTAATTTCAAGTTTTTAAAATTTTTCCCATTATCTTCCTATTATTGATTTCTAGTTTAACTCCACTATGATAAGAGGGTATTCTTTGCATTATTTTAATTCTTTTAAATATTTTTAAATTTGCTGTTTCCCAGGATATAATCTATCTTGGTGCGTGTTCCAGTGGCAGTTCTAAAGAATGTGTGTCATGCGGTTGTTGGATGGAACGTTCTATAAATATCTATTAGATCTGGTTGACTGGTAGTATTGTTTAAGTCTTCTCTATACTTGCTGATTTTTTGTATATTGCCTTTACAAAATAGTGAGAGGAGAGAATTGTGAAAATGGAAACTGTGAAAATGGAAATAGTTCCATTTTCAGTTCTGTCATTATGTGCATTATGTATTTTGAAGCTATCAGGTACACACACACTTAGAATTGTTATACCTTCTTGGTGAACTGATTCTTTTATCATCGTGCAATGTCCTTTATCCTTGGTATATTTCTTTGCTCTGAAGTCTACTTTGTCTAATATTAATACAGTGATTCTGGCTTTTGTTTGATTCATTTTTGCATGGTGTATCTTTCACCCACCTTATTTTTTAAGCATATCTATGCTGAGTTAGTTTCTTGTAGATAACATATAGTTGGATCACTTTAAAAATTTTGTTTTGGCAATCTGAGTTTAATTAATATATTTAGATCATTTATTTTTAAATGTGGATATTGATGTGTTTGAATTTATGTCTACCATTTTATAATTTTATTTTATATTTGTTTCTTGTTTTTCATTTACCTACTTCCTTTTTCTTAAGGAAGTTACAAAATGGATATTATAACTAATAAGAGAGTGTAGTGATTTTGTATTCAAAATACAAAATCAATTATATTGCTATGTACTAGCAGCAAGCATTTGTAAATGAAATATTTTTAAAAATATATTCCATTTTTTATAACATTAATAAACACAAAACACTCAAAAATAAATTTAACAAGTAATATAAAATACCTCTAAAAGAAATTAAAGAAACTCTAAATAAATAAATAGAGATATATCATTATCCAGAACTGAAAGACTCAATACTGTTAAAATATCAGTTCTCCCCAGTTTGATCCATATCGATGTGATTGAGTACTCCCATTTGTCTTTTTTAAAAAAATATTTATTTTAGGTTCTAAGGTTCACGTGAAGGTTTGTTACATAGGTCAACTCATGTCATGGGGGTTTCTTGTACAGATTATTTCATCACTCAGGTGATGAACAGTTATCTTTTCTGCTCCTCTCTCTTCTTCCACCCTCCACCTTCAAATAGACTCCATTGACTGTTGTACTCTTTTTGTAATCACGAGTTCTCATCATTAAGCTTCCACTTATAAGTGAGAACATACAGTATCTGGTTTTCTGTTCCTGCATTAGTTTGTTAAAGATAATAGCCTCCAGCTTCATCCATGTTCCTGCAAAAAACATGATATTATTCTTTTTATGGCTGCATAGTATTCCATGATGTATATGAACCACATTTTATTTATCAAATCTGTCATTGATTGGCATTTAGGTTGATTCCATGTCTTTGCTATTATGAATAGTGCTGCACTGAACATTCATGTGCATATGTCTTCATGGTAGAATGATTTATATTCCATCTGGGTATACACCCAGTAATGGTATTGCTGGGTTAATGGTCGTCCTGCTTTTAGATCTTTGAGAAATTGCTATACTGCTTTCCACAATGCTAAAGTAATTTACACTCCCACCAACAGTGTCTAAGGGTTCCTTTTTCTTCACAACCTCACCAGCATCTGTTATTTTTTGACTTTTTATTAATAACCATTCTGACTGGTGTGAGGTGGTATCTCATTATGGTTTTTATTTGTGTTTTTCTAAAGATCAGTGATGTTGAACTTTTTTTTATATGTTTGTTGGCTGCATGTATGTCTTCTAGTGTCTGTTCATGTCCTTTGCCCACTTTTTAATGGGGGCTGGTTTTTTTCCTGTAAATTGTTTAAATTCCTTATAAATGCTGGATAATAGACCTTGCCAGACGCATAGCTTGCAGATATTTTCTCCCATCCTGCAGATTGTCTGTTTACTCTTTGATCGTTTCTTCTTCTGTGCAGAAGCTCTTAAGCTTAATTAGATCCCACTTGTCAATTTTTGTTTTTGTTGCAATTGCTTTTGGTGTCTTTGTCATAAAATCTTTGCCCATTCCTATGTCCAGGATGTATTGCCTAGGTTGTCTTCCAGGGTTTTATAGTTTTGGGTTTAACATTTAAGTCTTTAACCCATCTTGTGTTGATTTTTGTATACAGTATGAGAAACAGGTCCAGTTTCAATCTTCTGCATATGGCTACCCAGTTATTTCAGTGCCAGTTATTGAATAGGGAGTCTTCCTTATTGCTTGTTTTTGTCAGCTTTGTCAAAGATCAGATGGTCTTGGGTGTACAGCCTTATTTCTGGGCTCTCTATTCTGTTCCTTTGGTCTATGTGCCCATTTTTGCACCAGTACCATACTGTTTGGGTTACTGTAGCCCTGTAGTATAGTTTGAAGTCAAGTAACATGATACCTCTAGCTTTGTTCATTTTGCTTAGGATTTCCTTGGCTATTCAGGTTCATTTTGGTTCCATATGATTTTTAAAATAGTTTTTTCTAATTCTGTAAAGAATGCCATTAGGTAGTTTGATAGGAATAGCATTCAATCTGTAAATTGCTTTGAGCAGTATAGCCATTTTAATGATATTGATTCTTTCTATCCATGATCATGGAATGTTTTTCCATTTGTTGTGTCATCTCTGATTTATTTGAGCAATGCTTTGTAATTCTTATTGTAGAGATCTTTTACCTCCCTAGTTAGCTATATTCCTACTTATTTTATTCTTTTTTGTGACAACTGTGAATGGGACTGTATTTCTGACTTTGCTTTCAGCTTGGCTGTTGTTGGTGTATAGAACATTTTCTAAGAGCTAGTTTAATTGGCTTTTTCTCTTCTTTTTTCCTTTCTCCTTCCTCCTACTTCCCACTTAGGTCTTTTTCTCCAAATGCAAAATTAACTTAGGAAATAAATTTACTTTCTTGTACCAAGACCTTGCTCTTATTAATTGGACTCTACATGCAGCAAACAAATAAACTGCTTCTTAGTTATAGTAACGAAGATAAAGAGTTCCTTGGACAGCCTTATCAGAAGACTTGAGGAAACAATCAATGAGCTTTAAGATAAATCAATAAAAATTACCTGAGCAGAGATACAAAGACTAAGAAGACTGGTAAAGTAAGAAAAAATGAAAAGAGCATTCAAGAGCTGTGGTTAATATCAAATAGTGAAATACAAACATAATAGGAATCCCAGAAGGAAAAGACAGATAACGGAACAGACAAAATATTTGAAAAATAATGGCCAAGAATTTTCCAAAGTTAGTGACAGATACCAAATCACAGGTCCAAGAAACTTGGAGAGCATGAAGCAGGATAAATATATGTATATTAAAAATAAACAAACAAATCCTAAGTATGTCATAGTCAAACTGCTGAAAACAAAGGACACAGATAGAATCTTACAGGTCAGCAGAGACAAAAATGTCAGAGGCATGTGAACCAGAGCAACTCCATCTTAGATAAGAGCTGAGTGAAATAAGGCTGAAACCTACGGGGCTGCCTTCCCAGACAGTTAAGGCATTCTAAGTCACAGGATGAGATAGGAGGTCAGCACAAAATACAGGTCATAAAGGCCTTGCTGATAAGACAGTTTGCAGTAAAGGAGCCGGCCAAAACCCGGCTGCTTGAGGATGACAAGCAGTGACTTCTTGTCATCCTCACTGCTACACTCCCACCAGCGCCATTACAGTTTACCAATACCATGGCAACGTCAGGAAGTTATCCAATATGATCTAAAAAGGGGAGGTATGAATAACCACCCCTTGTTTACCATATCATCAAGAAATAACCATAAAAATGGGCAACCAGCAGCCCTGGGGACTGCTCTGTCTATGGAGTAGCCATTATTTTATTCCTTTACTTTCTTAATAAACTTGCTTTCACTTTGAACTGCAGACTCACCCTGAATTCTGTCTTGTATGAGATCCAAGAACACTCTCTGGGGTCTGGATTGGGACCACTTTCCTGTAACAAAAAGACAAGTTATCTATCAAGGAACAAGGATAAGAATTAAGCCATATCTCATCAGAAACCATGAAACCCAGAAGACAATGAAGTGATGACCTCTTTAAAGTGCTGAGAGAAAAAAGCTTCCAATGCAGAATTCTTCTATACACTCCAAAATTACCCTTCAAAAGTGAAAAAGAAATAAAGACTTTCTCAGACAATCAGAAATTTATTGTCAGGAGACTTACTCTGTAAGAAATGTTTCAGGAAGTTCTTCAGACAGAGGAAATTGGAGGTAGTCCGAAACTAGAAGACACACAAAGAAATGAAGAGCACTGAAAATAGAATAAATGAAAGGAAAATATAATATTTATTTTTAATTTATTTCCTTAAAAAAATCTGTTTAAAACCAAAATTATAACAATGTAGTATATCTTTAGAGCCTCTGTAAAAGTAAAATGTGTGACAAAAGGGCACAAGGAATGAATGGGAGGATTGGAAATATGCAAAGTGGCATATATTATATCAAGCAAAGCTAGATTCATATTTTTAATGTTTATTCTAAACCCTAAGTTAATCACTAAAAACACCTAAAAAGAAGTATAATAATAAGTCCATGAAGGAGATAAAGTGGAATCATAAAATACTCAAACTCAGAAAACAAGCAAAAATATTTAAAAAAATAATAATAAAACTGTTAAGAAAAATAATCTCGGGACCCTCAGGCAAGTTATGCCAGAGGAAACTGGAAACAGAGTCACTCAACATTTCCATCTTTTCCCCCAAATGGATAGCTATTGCTTCACACCCTTATGTCAGAGCCTTGTGTATTACCCAGGCCCCACAGACAGGCAAGTGGCCTCAGGCATCTCTGGATGACTGCCCTCATCAATTACTCTTTGCTGGCCTCTAAACCTTTCAACATGTATATTCTCCCATAAAACAAGGATATGTCTATTGGACTTCACACTAATAATCCTTATTTTCTCAGGTACAGAACAAAGACAATATGAGAGCAATCATTCTTCTGCCTACTCCCACTCTTCCTGCATGACTTTTCTCCCTTAAGGAAATGCATAAATACTGAACCTCCTGAAAACCTTTTCAGAGAGAATGCAAGCCACAGAGGATTTCTGTGACTCATGTTTGTCTTGGGCACACCCTCAAGCTCTAGCTCAATAAACCTCAATTGATTGAGATTCTTGCCTCAGTCACTCATTTTAGTTAATAGAACAAATAGAAAACAGCCAGCAAGATGGCATATTTCAATTCAAATATGATAGTAATCAGTTTAAATGTGAATGGTCTAAATATGCCAGTTAAACATCAGATTATCAGATTGGATTAAAGAGCTAGACTCTACTATTAATATCAGATTGGATTAAAGAGCTAGACTCTACTATTAATACATGTTGTCTACAAGAAAACCGACTTAAATATAAAGATGTAGCTAGGTTATTGCCCCCACATGTGCCTAGCAACATGGCTGCCCCCACATATCCCTACATGTGTAGAACATAATGGCACCCTGTATTTGCATATTAAAAGGCTAGGGTGCGAGAGCCAGTTTTTCTGTGGCTGTGTGAATGACATACCTGGTCAAACCAATCCTCTGAGCCCTATGCAAACCAGACACTGCCTCCTCCAGCCTCCTCATGTAACTGGATTTCCATGACACTCCAGGTTTCCTCTATCAGCTTTGGATCCCCCTTCCTTGTCTCTATGGGCAAGCTTCTTCCTTCTTTATTGGCTATTAAACTTTCTGCTCCTTAAAAAAAAAAAAGAAAAGAAAGAAAGAAAAAAAGATATAGTTAGGTTAAAAGTAAAAAGGTGGAGAAAGATACTATTATATACTCACCAAAATAAAGCTAGAATAGTTGAATTCCTGGCAAAATAGAGTTTAGAATAAGAAAGACAATCATTCATCATATAAAGCAAAAAATAATTTGAAGCCTAATTTTAAAATAATTACAATATCACAGAAGAAAAGAAAAAAATGAATTTCAGGAAATCTTATTGTTTGAACTTTAATTTCATATATCCTTTTACTTAGATGTTCTGTGTACATACATTTATCAAATGAAGAATTTCTGATATTCTGCTTAAATAGAAATATTGCTTAAAGCCACGTATCTTTCTGATTCCCACAAATAACTTTTAACTTTGCAGAGGCTCTTTGTCTTTTTAGACCACTTGGAAGAAGGGCATACCGGCATTCCATTAAAAATGTTATATAGGCTGTAGGCATTTAACGTGTTCTTTTCTCATTGTTGCATGATGAAGTCCAGATGGAAATCCAAGTAGGAGAGAACTAAATTACGTTTTTTTCACTTCTGGGAATACTTTATGTGCTTGGTCTGAATGTAGATAAGAGAAGGGAATCTGTGAGTTTGTTTTCTTTTCTTTTTTCTTTTTTTTTTCCAGATCCCACTCAGGAAGAATGCACCAACACATTCGCATTTATTTATTTATTTATTTTTAAGCAAATGACAAAGACCCGGTTTACCAGCTTTGCTTTTTTAAACCTAAGCTTAACATTACCTATTTAAACAATTGTCAAAACTTACTAAGTTGCCAGCATTCATGCACAACTAGAAAACATTCGTAATTTATATTAAACCAGAAATGTATTAGCATTAATGCATTAATATCTTTCACTACTAAATACTGAAAAAAATGGAAATTATTTCTGTAGAAGATTCGTCCTGGCAATGTTAACTTCACAGCAGGCCGACACTACGTGGCTCACGTTTCAGACACAATGAAAAGCAGGTCCATGCTGGTGTTAGTGCACAATCTCGTCCTACACTAAAGAGTCAAGACTCACCTTGGAGTACGTTTAATAAAAAAGCAAAGTGCATACAGAGATTTACAACAATTTTAAAGACAAAAAAAAAATGGTCCTATTATGTGGTCCCAACAATAAACTCAAAAGTCTATGACAAATAGAGGCTCCGATGAGCTGTTTATAAATACTTTAGGTACAATTATACTGAAAGTCGAGTTCGTTTGAAATCTTCAAAAAAATGTTCCCGTTAATCCTCAAATGGTGCTTGTTATAGTTTAACATTTCTGTTAAGCGCGTGCGTTGAATTACTTGTTATCCAAGCGCAGCAGATGCTCCTTACCATTTATTGTTAAGGACTTTAACTGGCCGTCTTCTTCAACTTCTACTCTTTCTTGACCATTCTCGACAATTCTCTTTGTAGTGATTTTTTTGCCATTCACTATTTTAGTTGAAGTTGATATCGACTTGAAGTTGCCCATCCCACTACCACCAAATGACGCAGAAGAAAATGAAGTGAGGCCTCCATGACCCAGTGACCCAAATGAAGTAACTCCTGTATCAAAAGTAGGAAATGCACTTCCAAAAGATGGAAATCCACTGAACGCAGAGAAGAACGTCCCCGTCCCTCAGCTTCTGATTCCTCGGGGACCCCTTTGATTCCCAAAGAAGTTCTCAAAAGGGTCTTCAAAGAAGTCAAACGAAAATGGGCCCCTTCCACCAAAAACTTTCCTGAAGACATCATCTGGGTTTCGGAATGTGAAGCCAAATTCAAACGGACTGTCAAAATGACTTCCACCTCCTCCTCCACCATTTAATCCTTCTTTGCCGTATTTGTCACAGATGTCCCGTTTCTTAGCATCTGACAGCACCTCATACGCCTCTGCTACTTGTTTGAATTTTCTCTCTGCTGCTTCTTTGTTCTCAGGATTTTTATCTGGGTGCCACTTCAGTGCCAGTTTCCGGTATGCCTTTTTAATATCCTCGGGTGAGGCATGTCTCTGCACGCCTAGAACTTCATAGGAATCCACCATGTCTCAAGAGATTGTTGGAACAGGTCCGAGGGCGACGGCGGTCGGTGGCGGGACGCAGGGGCGGTGGGGGTGACGGTCCGAGTCTCCTCACGGCTCCCGCACTGCTGCGCTGCTGGCGGAGGCTCCTCAAGCTTTCCTTTCTCTTGTTTTCTTTTCTTACAGTGTTTCCCTGCTTGGAAGATACTGGAATCGGTGCAAGCGCATTTATATACATCTGCTCAGTTGGTTTTAAGTCACTTTACCTTTAAGTTAGAAGGTGATATTGCTTTATGACCTTATGTAGGGTAAAGTGTCTAAAAATCTTTTACTTCAAAGCTGGGTTGATGATATACTTAATATTTATTACTAATGTAAAGTCATAATCAAAGGGCTTATAAATAACAAAATATACATTTGCAACCAAGAACTATTGTAATGCACTAGTAACCATTTTTAAATAATCTGATTTAATTTGTGTTACGTTAAGAGTGTTAAAGTTCTTAATAAAGAGCTGAGAATAAAGGCTTTCCAAGGGCAGTAACTATAGGCAGAAGTGATTATAATATACATAATATACTCACTAATCCATTTTCACTGAAATTGTTATGCCTAGATATTATGAATGATTAAAAATTCTAAAAGAAAATAATGCATATTGGAAAATTGTTACCTTGGAGCACCTTAAAATAGATGCATGGGTGTTTATAACATTGACATGATTAATGTGTGACTATGTGCAAATACATACTGCAAATGACACAGCATTTAAGGTGTCTCTAGCTCCTCTTTGGAGAAAAAAAAAACCAATCTAACACTGGACAGCCTTGAATTCTTTGGGCAAGACACTATAGCTGGGTATGTCTCTTTTCATGTCTCAGTTTCCACTGGAGAGCCTTGAATTCTTCAGGCAAGACACTAAAGCTGGATATGTGTCTTTTGTGTCTTTTTGTGTCTAAGTTTCCTCAACTGTAAAAAATATATATATATCAAACAATTTCCTAAAGTGGTCTGGAGGGTCAAATGAAATGAGCTGACAGATAAGAACCATTTTGAAGAAGATTAAAGAGTAACATTACATAAGTGGATGAAGAACATGAGATCACCTAATAATTTAGAAGAACAAATGCCTTAATTTTATTTATTCTTCTGCCTGCCTAAGCAATACAGTAGATTTGATGTTGAGGTTTTAAATGACTAATTGTCTCTTTTCCAAACAAGCAAATATTTGATAAATGTCAAAACATGATAGTGATGTTCATGACAAATTATCTTCAAATAAAGGAACTTCTTATCTCTGGGACTCTGTATAGACTAGAAACTGGTACAAAGTGCACTATTTGAAAAAGATGAGATGTGATGATACTGGCGGTCAAAGAATAAAAGAGACTAAAAATAAAAGAAGATAAAGGTGCTGCAGAAGGAGAAAATTAACACCTGCTGGCAACTTTGTGTATCCTGACATCGTCACCCACATTTTTACTGTTACACAAAGCAAAGTTCAAAGGGAAGTAAAATCAGTTGGTCTAAACTCTTTTGATTGGATCCATGCTTGTTTTTACCAGCTTCAAGTTCATCCATTTTCCAACATATCACAACCTGTGAAAGAATAGAAACAGAAGGCCAACAGCATAAACACTTCAGAAAAATATTCAGCTTTCCCTACTAAGAACACTGCCCCTAAATTTTACTTTTAATATTTTCAGTCTTCATTTCCCATGGCATATGCTGAGTCTTGAAATTATTAAAGGTCCTGCTAAACTTGACCTATTTCTGAAATTCAAAAAGTCAATTTTACAGTCAACAGACTCTTTAGAAAGACACCAACATGAATGCTGACATTTCAGAGAGCCCTGATATTAAGTTACTTTACATCATGAAGTTATTGCAGTTGAGTTTCAGGTGTTCAGAGCTGTATGTTCAAAGCTTCACCTGCCCAAATTCATGTGCAAAGTAAGAGAGAAGCCAGGACAGTAACAATGCCTTTCATTTACTCATTATATTCATAGTTTTAGGTTTAGACATTGTAGCTACAAACCTCAAAATATGCTGAAGAACTGGGAATTATATTTATCATTAAATCTAGTGAAAAACACTTACTAGATATTTCCCCAAACTATAAATAACCCCCCAAATTGAGAAACTCACAGCCACACTAAAACCAGAGTTTGGTAGTCAATTGCCAGCATCTAGTAAAAAAATTCACTAAACAATAAGGTCAATGGATATAAATAAGTAAATGACAATAGGTGGCCTATGCCTCATCCTCTCAACCACCCCTGCTTTTTTTTGAAAGAAATAAAAAAAAATGCCTTCTCCCTCCGTATGTCTTCTGTAGCAATCAGACTTCTGAGTAGCTCTCTGCTGGCTGGACACATATCCTGTAGTGGCCAAGGTGTTAGACCCTGTCCCTGTGTCTTTATCCCATGTAAGACTTATATACCCATTCGGAGCCTAGAACTTCTAGAAAACATAAAGGCAGGAAGTCATAGAGAAAAACTGGTGAGGTTTATGACTTTCTGAGAAGTTTAGGATATGTGGTGTGAGAACGTGTGAATGAGAGAAATATTTTTTCTTGACAATCAAGTTGTAAATTCCATTTGTAATGAAATGAAAAAAACATACCTCAAGGAGTCAGAATGCATTTCTACTTAGCAGATACTCACTCTGAACAAATTAAACATACTGGTATCTAAAGAAGAAAATCCCTCAGAAGAGGGCCTGTATCAGCCATGCAGAAACCAGAGAGATTGCCTGAACACTGGGATGCTGAGAAGCTAAACACTATCCAGTGAAGATAAGGTCATGCCCAACAGAAATAGTGCATTTAGGTTGTGATGCAAAGACATCTCTAATACGAAGATGGAGACAGACATGATGAATCCTTGATAATGGACTCTAAGTATTCCAATGCCATTCTAAAACCATCCCAACCATAAGAAAAAGCATCCAGCTATGATGTCATGATAGTATTGATAGTGACAGGAGACAAATTCCAGGGATGGGTCCTCAGTGAAATGCAACCTTCAAGCCAAGGATAGTTTAAAGCCTGAAAACCAAGCTGCCAGTTCCAAATAGAGTCCACAACCCAGTGAGAACTTCTATCCCCATTTTACCCACTCTCTCTTGGTTGGTTCCTTCTGAATTATGCCTTTTAGCCAATTGAATGGTGCATTTTTCCAAGACCATCCATGGACCAATCAGCGTGAACTCCCTCATTCTAAGCCCATAAAACACCTGACTCAGCTTCACAGAGAGCAACCCACTTTTGGGTCCTGTCTTGATGCTGAGAGCTGTCTTTCTGTCACTCAATAAAATTCTACTCAGTTTTACTCACTGTCCAGTGTCCACCTACCTTATTCCTCTTGGTCGTGGAACAAGAACCCGGATCTTGCCAAACTGCAGGAAAGAAAGAGCTGTAGTACTCCTGCCCGCCAGGCTGTGGGAAGACAGAGTAAAAGAGCTGTAACACTCCCTTCCACTCACTGACCAACAGGATAGAAGAAGCCGCTGGGCGCTGCTCCTGTTCGCTGAACTATAGGAGTGAAAAAGCCACAAGAGTATTGAACATTTATTTAACTTCCCTGGTTCTGATTTCACCCTTGCCAATCAATCTTTGGATTATTTAGCTTCCTGCATGGCTGCCTACAGGGAGTATTTGTGGATCCCCTGGGCTTCAGAATGTTCTCTCCGTGGCAGAAATTTCATTGCAAATGAGAGTTGGGATTCTGATTACAATTTGACTTTCAACTAACTCTGACAACAGGGAAAGAATGTGCTACTATTTTGAACTTTAAACATTTTGCTCCTTAAGACAATTCTTGTAAATGATGGATTTGACCTATTTACATTATACTTTAATCTGATTCATGAGCTGTATTAATGTAAAACTTGCCTGAGAAATGAACCCATTCTCAGGGTGCTCAAAAACTAAGCTCACACACAAAAGCTAAGAACCAGGCAACAGGAAGAACACCACTAGGTAAGGCCTCTTTGGGCAGGACCTGTGCTCCATCCCTTAATACAACCTGACATCACCACAGGCCTGGGCGCATAGTCACAAGTAGAGGTGCCTCTCTACAGGTGGAGGCAGGAAGAGAAAGCATGCAGAGCAGCAGGTGCTCAGATGTCATTTCCCTTGCCCTTCATCAGTTAAGATCATCAGAGTCAGGCATTGGGATAGAAGAAGCTCCTAACTCACAGAGTGGCGATGTAGGGAAACCTCCCAGTGGCAAAGCTGGCTTTTATTTGGGCCTCAAGGCTATATCATAGATGTGCAGCTGCACATAGATAAAAAATATTACTTATTGAGACCAGAGTGTCTGCTTAGAGTGAGTTATGGTTAGATAGATCAGAAAAAAATAATCTCATAATTGGTAAAAGGGCACAAGTGCTTCAACAGAGATGCAGAAGGGGAAAAAAAAATATGTCATTGGAGAATCCAGGACCCCTACTGAGAACTTCCAGCAATTCCTGCTGCTGCAGTATGGAGGCCAGGCTCCTTTGCTCTAAGGACCTCAGAATCTCCAAATGCAGTTTCACTCTTTGCACTCACACGTCTCAACCTGGAGAACCTAACGTAGAGTTCAGGGCCCTGGTGGGAACTCCCTCTGTGCTAATCCTCCCTCTCCCACAGGTGACAAGCTAATTCACCACAGCCAAGTGATTTCCCATTTCTGCCTATGTCCTCCACACTGACAGAAGTCCCTTCTCCACCGTCCACTGCATTTCTTCACGATAAAATTACAGGTAGAAGGAAAATAAAGCAAACTAAGACCCCTACCCCTAGTGCAAACAAACTGAGGTAAGGGAGAGGACAGAAGAAATGACAACCCTCAGAAAGAGCTCAACAGACTTCATAAATCTTTACATCAGTGTGGATCTGAAGTATGGGTGGTTATGTGGACAAAACTCATGACATTCCTAGCACAAGTTGCTACTGGGATAGACAGTGAGAATGCACATTATTTATGTGAAACTTGGATATATTTGTTTCTATTGCTGCTGTAACAAATTACTACAAATTTAGCAGCTTAAAAAAACACTTATTTATTATCTCACAGTTCTGTAGGTTAAAAGTAAGAGCTGCGGCTGGGCACAGTGGCTCATGCCTGTAATCCCAGCACTTTGGGAGGCTGAGGCAGATTGCTTGAGCCCAAGAGTTCGAGACCAGCCTGACCAACAACAGAGGGAAACCCCATCACTACAAAAAATGTGAAAATTAGTTGGGCACGTTGGCATGTGCATGTACTCCCAACTACTCGGGAGGCTGAGGTGGGAGGATTGCTTGAGCCCGAGACATAGAGGCTGCAGTGAGCTGTGATCGTACCACTGCACTCCAGCATGGGTGACAGAGTGAGACCCTGTCTCAAAAAACAAAACAAACAAACAAAAAAAGTAAGAGTGGACTTGGCTGGTCTTGTTGCTCTGAGTTTTATAGGTGGAAATTAAGGTGTCAGCCTGTGGGAGGCTCTGGACAAAATCTGTTTCTAACTCATTCAGATTGTTGGCTAAATTCAGTTGGCTAAATTGCAGCTGTAGGACTGAAGCCTCTGCTTTCCTTGCTAAATGTCAGCTCCTAGAGGCCACTCTCAGATCCTTGCACTTGGCCCCTACATCTCAGAAGCAACAAAGGTGCATCAGATCCTTCTTATGCTTACAATCTCTCTGATTGCTTCTTCTGCTGCATCTCCCCGCCTCCTTCCAGAGCTATCTGCTTTTAAGAGTTCAAATGATGAGATTAGGCCCACCCAGATCACCCAGGATGATCTCTCTGTCTTAAGGTCTACAACCTTAATTACACCTGCAAAGCCCCCTTTGCTGTATTCATAAGCTCTAGGGGTGAGGATGTGGACACTTTGAAGAGGCCATTATGTTGCCTACCACACTTGGCTTATGTCTTAGTTGCATTCCACAGAAGCAGACCTTGAGATGAAAGTTTGAGAAAAAGTAATTTATTAGGAGGCATTTCCAGGGAAAACCTGGAGAAGTGAAGGGGAAGTGGGATCAGGAAAGAAAAAGGTCAAGCAATGTGTGATACCCAGCAAAGTCCCCAGAGGAAGCTTTGGCTTAACCTCAGAGGGTCTCTGGAGGCAGGTTAAGCACAGGTCGGGGACAAGAAAAGTAGAATACTTCTACTGCACATCCGTCTATCACCAGTCAAGGGCTGAACCTGGGAAGGACATAAATTCCTAGGCATACCTTAGTCTTCATGGGCACAGGCATATCTTCAGCTTTAGGGCAGTCATTGGCAAAGGTACAGTTGCTGGCTATTTGGAGGGAAAGCATGTGGGGGGCCAGTATGCACAAAAATGACAAAGGAATCAAAAGATACAGGCAGAGTGCACTAAGAAAGTCTGCAGAGGATTTCCACCAGGGAGCAGGACTCAATGCCCTGGAAATCAACTCTGACAGGATTATTTCTGGAGAAACTAACAAGCTAAGAACCAAGTAGCCATAGGCTCCAGAATCAAGCAGAAATAAAAACCATTAGCAGCCAGCCACAGGAGCAAGGGTTAAACTCCACAGAAGCAACAGAGAAGGTCAGATTACCTGGAGCTGCTGGGGTCCCCACTCCTGAGTTTTGAAGAACCTTTAGCAACAGACTCCTTGCCATGAATCCTAGCTCTTGATTTTACATATGCAATTCTTTCATTCTGGAATGTTCTTACTCTCTGTTTATCCAAATCTACGTATAAGCCTAAGCTCAGTTAAATGCCTTGTCATGACTCTCATTATACTAATGCTGCTGCAGCATATTTCTTGTTGTACTGTTCCTGGCTTGTTATACTTGACCTACATATTTCAAGACAGTCTTCACCCAGTTTCCATCTTCATGTTTTAGACAGATAAGGCCCTGTACCCTGAACCACTTAACTATCTTTCTTCTGCCTCAAGCCTGGCAAACTTGATAATGTAACCCTAAGTTACCACACTTAGCCTTATACTGCCTTAAAATTAACCAATCCAACCCTCCTATGGGAAACCCCTATAAGGCAATGCCCTTAATCCCAGTCAAGGCTTCAGCCCACAGGTCCCTCCCTCTCCTTTGTTTCCCACCTGCTGGTTCGGCTCATGTGTCCTGGATGTCCCCTTCCCCTTCCTGTTGACCTGCAAAGTGTACTGTCTTCATCTCTCAGGGTCTGTGAGTAATAAACATAATTGTTTTACCATTCCAGTTTGAATGTTTCTTACTATGCCACACCTGACTACACCAAAACTAACTTAAATACCTGACATAACAGGTCACAACATCCCTCTTCCCTCATGAAGACTGGTTCCCTCCGCTCTAGATGCCCCAGGACCTTGTCAAAATCTCTTTTGTGAAATGTGTGACTTTGTATTTTGCACTATGCTGTTTAGGTCCACATCTTATCTGCTTGGCTACACTATGCTGGTAGGAGGCAGGGGCTATGCTGCGTCAGCTCCATGCCCCGTGTCTGGCACAGGGCCTCACACACAGTGGTGCTCAGTGTGCACCCGCTGAGAGCCATATAAGTGGAATCTTCCTACTCCCCATCAGCAGTGCTACACGTGGTACCCAGGGAACATGTGGGCCCCCTCCAGAGCCCAGGCCACCTGCAGTGTTATTTGGGATGTGCTCCCATTCTTTTCCTCCACTATCTGTGCCCATCCACGGCCTATTTCCTGGCATCAAAGCTGACTGCAGCAATTCTTCTCGCTTCCTGTGATTACTCACAATTCTGAGTTTTCTACCCTTACCAAATAGATTTCATCTCTGCATTTCTAGCTGTTTTGGTTCCCAGAAAGCAAACTAAGGACAGAGAGCAAGAGAGAGCTAGAGAGAGAGACAGAGATAGAGAGAGTAAGAGCAAGAGAGAGCTAGAGAGAGATAGAGAGAGAGAGAGAGGGAGAGAGAGTAAATTATTCCTAACATCTCCAGCAGTAATCTGGAAGAGACAGCCATAACTACTGATGACAGTGAAGCAAGGGAAACTCTCAAGTCCCTGAGTTCCAGGCCTTCCTTTGCTTGCCCCTCTACCAGGCTCGCCAGGCTATGAGCATGGGGTGTCAGGCCTCTAGTCGGCAGAGGCTCAGAAGTTTTTCTTCAGTTCCACTGGACTACACTATCCCTTTGCCAAAGTTACTCTCCGAGGAGTAAGCTTTCTACTGAGCGAGAGAACCCAGCTTGTTCCGAGTATGGGGCCAAATTTAGCCAAATGGGTCTAGCCTTTGGAGACTCCATGCTTTGACCTGAGCCCTGCCTCTTCTCCTTACCACCTTGGTAACTCTGGGAAAATGACTTAGACTCTGTAAGTCTGCAACAAAGAGACTCAGCTACCAAAAGGGAGTTCTCAAGGTCATTTATTTCATAGGGAAATGTGAGACTTAACTGACATGACTGATACACAAATGTGTCGGAAGCTTCTGGGTGCTACATATGTTAAGAAAACTAGTCTTCCATTCAAAAATAAATAGCTCTAAATTCATTTCCTAGGTCCTTCCATCAGGAAGGGGGTGGACATTTTCAAATAGATGAGTTTCCTTTTGGGTTGGCTGAGCCAGATGTGAACCCATCTATGTACAGTCATTGATTGATTCATTCAATATACACTTATTGAGTGCTTGCAACATGCCAGATACTTTTCTAGGTGCGGGAGACAAGTCTGAAGACAGGGAGACTCTAAAGGATGTAATCACTGTAACCTTGGCAAAAGATGACGCTGTCCGGAGATAACAGCAGCAGGGATAAAGTACGCAGATTTAATTGATCTTTGAGAAGCAGAAATAGTACATCAGATTGCTTGGATGAGGGAGAGGAATGTTGGCAAAAGAGGGGATAGAGTCGAGGATAACTCCCACTCTCTGGATTGAGCAAGTGGATAGATGAGGATGTCAAACACAGAGAGAGGGACTCTGGAAGAAGCGGGTTGGGTAAGGGAGGAAGTGAGTTCAAGTTAAGTCACAGTGAGCTTTAACTCCCTGTGGGACATCAAATGAGAGATGTTTGTCAGAGAATTGGGTCTGGAACTAGGGGAGAAAGCTGGGTTCAGCAGATAGACCTGGGAAACACCAACATATCCATGAGAATGGATGAGACGATCCACTGAGCATCAACTACACATAGAGATACAAAGATGGATAGTCTCTTTCCTTAAGAAGTTCACAGTCTAGTCTAAAACAGGAGACAGGCACAAGAGTTGACTCTAACATGATAATAGTCATAATGGTACTGTATAGTGGACAGTCTGTACAAAGGATTATGGAAACTCAGAGAAGGAAGATATTAATTCTTCCTAGGAAGGCTGGAGAAAGCTTTCAATAGAGTGCATTTGCTCTGAGCCCAAAGGCTTTGCTAGGAGATAAAGGGGGTGTGTGATTTAGAGGTGATGGAAACAGCCAGAAGAGAGGATCTGAGAAAACAAGACCCAAGAAGTGCTGAGTTGTGGCATTTGGGCAGGTGCTGGGTGCAGTGGGAAAGAGGGAAAAGAGAGATTGCAGATGGAGAGGAAAGAAATGAGGCTGGGGTGGTATATCAACGTCCACTTACACAGACTAAAGGCCAGTGAAGATTCGCTTGTCTTTGCTTGTTTGTTTGTTTGTTTGTTTTGTAGTGAATAAATATAATCAAGTCTGTATTTTCAAAGGATAACTCTGGCAACGCTGTGAAAACGGATTGGAAGAGAAAACGGCTTGGTTAGCGCTGTTGTATGAGACTGTGAGCACATTTTCTGTTGATTTCTACATTTGCTGTAGAAAACCAGAGCTGAAAGAGAATTCGGGCTTATGACCTAATTCTATCATTAACCTTGCTGAGTCTTTGTGCAAAACAGTTTACATTTTGGGAACTACAGCTATAAAATGAACTTTATAATAGATCTACTTTATTCAATGTATTGTATGAGGATGCAGTAAGAAAATACACGGAATACACTGAAACATATTCAGTGGGTTTTATGGAGAGTTATTTTGCATGCATGGTAGGACAGGATACCTGGTGACATCACTCAAGTGAGGAGTCTGAGATCATATTAGCATCAGAGCTCTTCAAAACTTGGCCATGGAAGGTCATCAAAATTAGTAGGAGGACAGTTTGTATTGTATATATACCTACCTGAAGACTTTGAAAGATATAAATCAAGTCTGCTACCAGGGAGACAATAGATCTCTCAATGCCCTTCCAAGAAAGAGTCAATAACCATGACCCATTTGGTCTGTAGCATCTTAAAGAGCATCACCCATAATGTCAAACAAATGGAAAGTGGTGGAGTGTTGAGGTTAGAGGAGACCCAGGGGAACTGGCATGGAGGAGTGCTGGTATTCACTTGGGGTGGCTGGCAAAATATTACAGAAAACATTCCGGGAAAGTTATAGATTATAGTCTCAAAAGTTATAGACTATAGTCCCAAACCTTTTGGAAGGCTGAAATGTTTTACTGGGGCAGGCCGAAGGTGGCTGTTTGGTCTATTAAGTTAGGGAGAAGATAGGGAAGAGGCTTTTCCCAGCTAAGTCTGTTTACCCTACATCCCTTGGTCTCTACTCTAGCTGTTTATCATGTAAACTTTGTGCCTCTCAGTGGGAGATCAAAGGAGAATTACCCGTTAGTAGTGTTTACTCTGGGCCCTAAACCTAAAGCTTTCATCATTCGTAAAACCACTTTTAACCGTGTTAATTATCCAAAAGTGTGTTGACTAAACACCTCTGTTATAAATAAAAGTGTGGATGGACAGAGGGTCTGGTCGATTAGACAGAAGGTCTGGCTGATTGGTTGCATTTCACCCACTGAAAGCAGCCAACGGCCATCCCTAGCCCACTTGTATCACTGTTGTGGTGTGAGAGTGCATTCATTCATCTGTCATTAAGTCAGGGTCTGCAGCTCAGACTTCTGCAGGTAGTGACCGACGTCTCAGAGGCAAGGAGATGGGAGCGTGATGGATCTCTGAGTATCTATCCTGGGTAAACTTCACAGGAACTGAAAGATGATGCAATGAGAAGAGTGGTGTTTTCTTCCATCTTTCTAGAGTAGTGCCGCCCAACAGAAATGCAATGTAAGCCACATATGCATTTTTAAACTTTCTAGTGGCCACATTTTTTAACTTTAAAAATGGTGAAAATTAATGTTACTAATAGATTTTATATAATATATCCAAAAGATATCATCTTGACATGCAACCAGTATTTTAAACTTGTTAGATATTTTACAAGTTTTTTTCATGCTAATGCTTTGAAATCCAGTGTATGTTTTGCACTAACAGCACTTTTCAATTTGGACTAGGCACATTTTGAATGCTCAGTAGCCACATACGGCTCAAGGTCACTGGGCTGGACAATGCAGCTCTAGACTGAGTGTGGTCTTATCATCTCATAATTGGTGAACTCTACTTTTGATCACGGACAGGTCCATACTTCTAGGCATTGCAGACACAACTGAAGGTTGCACACATTTCCTTCCAAGCATAATTGTTTCTGGGAATTTTCATTAATGAAACTGGAAAGCGCTACCTGTCATTTCTTGATTAAAACATATACCTCAGACAAGATTTGCTGGACATTACCCTTCACCACAAAGAGGCCACCGCATAATGCTGCAGGAAACAGAAATCCATGTGGGAGGACAATCAGGGAGGGCGGATGTTACCATACAGCAAATACTTCAGAGCTTGTTACATTTCAGGGACATAAAATCAGAGCTAATTGGGCAGTATAGAAAATGGGGCAATGAGAAAAGGAAGGGGCCTAAAAAGGGCCAGGCCTCAACCTGGGACAATTAATCGCCTCATATCTTTTTACAACTTCCCAAATTTACCAACTGTGGCATTAGGAAAAAGATGGAACAATTTGTCAATCAAAAGTTAGCTTGATATCTTTTCTGTCTTTCAGAAAAGACTGTCTTTCAGTTATTTAATAGAGGCTATTAAATAACTCTTTATGCTTGGGATCTTAGTTAATTTTGTGAAAGTCTAATATTTAGTATCAGTGGTCCTTCCCCACTCGTTGAGTTCCTATGGTGAAAATTTTGCCCAGTTTCCCACCTATTTATGGACCCACTGGCTCCTTTGCTCTGTGGAAGGAGAAACTCTGTCTTCCTCTCTTTCTGCTCAGAGCTGACTGTGTGGAAGCTGTGAATTTCCATTTTAATCTTGCAGTAGCCAGAGGCTCTTTGTTCACTGACCATGCTCCCTTCAAACCAAGTTTAGCCACTATAGCCTTGATAGTGAAACCACATCAGGAGTGAAGAAGAAAAAAATAAATGGAAAAGGGCCTAGCATTCAGAATGTTGAGAGAAGAACAGATATTCAACAGCATTTTACAAATCAGAGACGAAGAAAAGCTGCCTGTGCATATGGCCTTGGCCCACGCACAGGCAGCGTTTCTTCCTCTCTAATTTGTTCTTGGGAGAACAAATGACCTCACACATCTCCTCCCAGCGAGGCTTTCCCTCCTGGCCTGTGGTCACCTGATGCTCCGAATGTCATCACCACTCCAGCCTGGCTAGCAAAGAACTAACCTTGACTGGCCCACAGAACAGCTACCCTCCCTGCTTCCCAGAGCACACAACCAAGGCTGGTCACACTCCTCAGGTCTGGGTGTGAGAGTAACTATTTTTGAATGATAGCTTACCTGGAGACTGTGTAGCCCATCCCTTTGTCAGACTCACAGTAGCAAGTAAAATGCCAGCCAGATAAAGCGTATGAGAGTAGCAGGAAGGGGGCGCCCATGATGAACTGGGTATGTGCCATAATAAGAGGCTGCCACTCCTCAGCCCTAGCGATCTTCCTCCAGCAGCTTGTGGACCCACGCTACCACTTTCTTCCAATTTTTCAAGAGAAGTAGAAAATTCTGTCATTTGTGTGAAGTCATCCCATTTTTACAGACTGGCATGCATTTACTTTTAAAAATAGTGCTATGCGGATTAAACAAAATGAATCTGTAGGCCAAATGTGAGTATATGAGTGGCCTCTGCTTAGGCCTGGAGTTAGACCCGGTCAACAGAAGGTAGCAGACCGTGGCCACTTTGCTCGGGCCTGGGCAGTGTTGCCATTTTCAAACTGCTCTTTGGCATGGCAAATTGACTTACACTGTACCAGACTTGTGTGTGTGTGTGTGTGTGTGTGTGTGTGTGTGTGTGTGTGTGTGTCTGTGTGGATGTGTGTACATTTTGTCAACTGTAAAGTGAAATGTCTTGCCCATGAAAGCATTACTCATTTTCTCACAAACCCCAAAGCATGAACTAAGTATTATTATTGCAATTTCATAGAGAAAGTTATATAACTTGTTCAGCGACCAAGTCAAGATTTACACTCAGTTCTGACTCATTCTAAAACCATTTTTCAGTTAGGTCTCCCTAGCACTGTTCACGTTTGGTTCAGAAAGTGACTGAACCAAATTAGCAAATATTAGCAGTTATCAGTTCTGTTGAAAAACATAAAAATATGCTTGGGACAGTTAATAGAATAACCAGAAATAATAAAGATAAAGTAGGATCTAGCCTAGGGGTGTCATCTTGGTATTATAGATGCAAAACATTTCATAGCTTGCATTCAATTTTTTAATAATCTTAGTCAATCTTTGTCCTTTCCATACTGTACATTTTGAGCTTCTAAGATGTGAGGTTTTTCCTTCTTCTTGGTGCAAATTAATGGAATTCTAGCATTTGGCTTGATAGTCACAGGCTTTCCTAACAAATGGTGAAATAAATCTCAATAAAAGAAAATGTTCGTTTTATCCAGAAGCTGCTGAAATGTGATAGTACCCTGCTTCGTAAAATTGTTCTTGCAGATGTTATTTTTAACAAAGGAGTCATGTAAGAAATCTGAACTTCAATATTTATTGCTACGGTCTATAATGAGTTGTTGACTTAATATTTTGTTGCCTTGATAGAAATATTTACGTTGACGTTCTGTGGGAGGGTGGTTGGCCACAAAGGGGCCACACAGGGTTAGTTTTAGAATATATGATGCTGTGGTGGTCTGGAGACCTTGAGTGTGAATTGGCTCACCAAAAAAAAATGGTGGCTTATATCACTGAATAGATAGAAGGAAATAACATTCCATATTGACTCAAGTGGAAGCAGAAGCTGTATCACTAGGCAATTCAGCCCTGTGCTGGAAGAGAGTGGCAATGAAGAGGTTTTTAATAAGCAAAGTAAGAAAGATTAAGCAGTGCCATCAGTAAAGATATATAAATTTTGCTAAACAAAGCAGCAAAAACAGAAATGTCTGAAATTCCCTTTTTTGAGAGAATTTGTAATAACTGGGTTTTAGCTACTAAATATAAGAAACTTAATATCACAGCTAACTCTGGGGCATAATATTTCTGCAGGTCAAATGTCAGTTCATAGAGTAAGATGCAGTATCTGGGGAAACGCAAGTGTAAAGAAATTGGAGAGAAAGAAACAGAGTCTTGATTTCAGTCTTCGGGATACCAGGCAATTTTGCATTCCTTAAAATATAATATATACTAATGCAGCCATACTATACGTATCTTTCATCTCTTATTCCTTTCCTTATTTATTTTGCTGGTGAGACTCAACCAAGACATATCAAGCTACAATTAGTTTATTATCAGGTCTACTGTGGATTAACATTCAGGTCATTTCCATTGAGGACATTAAGAGCAATACTATCACAAGCATTCTTATACTTATCTGTTGGTACACATGCACATAATTTTTCTAGGATATGTACTAAGAAGTGACAACACTGAGTCATACAGCTTGAATCTCTTCAGATGTACTAGATAATGCCAAACTGTTTTCCAAAGTGGTAGTACAAAATTCATGCCCTTTCAGCAATAAGTGAGTTTGTCAGGCTGCCCACTGACTCTAACACTCAAAGTCTTTTGGACTTTTCAACCTGCACCAATCTGCTGACTGTGTGATGTATATCTATATATTTAACTGTATTTAATTATAGTTCCATTAATAGTTTAATTAGTTTAAGGTTAAGAGAGTTTTTCTGTTTTTCTGTTAAAAGTAGACACTTCTTGTGACGTGTCTACTTTTCCTCTCTTGGGAAGTGTCTATCTGAGACTTTTGCCCAGTTTTCAGTTAGGCTTTCTGATTTGTGAAAGTCCTTTAGGCCCGGCGTGGTGGCTCACGCCTGTAATCCCAGCATTCTGGGAGGCCGAGGCTGGCGGATCACGAGGCCAAGAGATCGAGACCATCCTGGACAAAACGGTGAAACCCCGTCTCTACTAAAAATACACAAAAAAAAAAAAATTAGCTGGACATGGTGGCATGTGCCTGTGGTCCCAGCTACTCGGGAGGCTGAGGCGGAAGAATCGCTTGAACTCAGAAGGCGGAGGTTGCCGTGAGCTGAGATTGTGCCACTGCACTCCAGCCTGGTGACAGAACAAGACTCCGTCTCAAAAAAAAAGAGAGGTTCTTTATACATCTTAGACTTCAGCCCTTTCTTAGTTATAGAGATCTCTTGTTTTGTGTCTCAAACATTCACTCTCTTTGCAGTGACTGATGAACAGAGGTTCTTTAATGTAGTCAAATTTATTAATCATTACATTGCTGATTAACATTTTTGTATCTCATATTTCTTAATATTTTCCTATGCAGGATCATCAAAATAATCTCCATTATTATATTCTAAAATCTTCCTAATTTTTGCATTAACCCATATGGAATTGATTTTTGTGTGTATTGTCAAAAGATGTCAGATTTCTTTCCTTTTTCTTTTTTTTTTTTGTGACGGAGTCTATGCTGGAGTGCAGTGGCGTGATCTTGGCTCACTGCAAACTCTGCCTCTCAGGTTCAAGCGGTTCTCCTGCCTCAGCCTCCCAAGTAGCTAGGATTATAGGAGCCAGGCACCACGCGAGGCTAATTTTTGTAATTTTTTTTTTAGTAGCAAAAGGGTTTCATCATGTTGGCCAGGCTGGTCTCAAACTCCTGACCTCAAATGATCCACCCACTTTGGCCTCCCAAAGTGCTGGGATTACAGGCATGAGCCACCACACCCAGTCTCTTTTTATTTTCTTAGATGAATAGCTGTATACTATATATAGAACCAAATGCTATTTTTTGAAAATTCTTCTTCTAGTGATTTTCAGTGCCTGTTTTCTCATAAGTAAAATGTTAATATAAGAAAGGGTCTGTATCTAGACATTCTACTCCATTCCATTAAGTATTTGTATTAGTCCATTTTCATACTGCTGATAAAGACATACCCAAGACTGGGTAATTAAAAAAAAAAAAAGCGGTTTAATGGACTCAGTTCCACGTGGCTGGGGAAGCTTCACTATCATGGAGCAAGGTGAAAGGCACATCTCACATAGTGGCAGACAAGAGAGAATGAGAGTCAAGCACAAGGGGTTTCCCCTTATGAAACCATCAGATCTCATGAGATGTATTCACCACCACAATAGTATGGAGGAAACCACCACCATGACTCAATTATCTCCCACTGGGTTCCTCCCACAACACGTGGGAATTATGGGAGCTACAATTCAAGATGAGATTTGGGTGAGGACACAGACCAAACCGTATCACTATTGTTCTGTCCTTGTTTCCAGACCACACTGTCTTGACTACTAAAGCTTTTTATCAATCTTGATATCGGCAAGGCGAGTCCTGTACCTCGTTCTTCTTATTCAAGACTATCTTGGCTATTCTTAGCTCCCTTTGCAATTTTAGATAAATTTTAAAGTCAGTCTGTCAAGTTCTGCAAAATAAGTTTGTTCAAGTTTATAAATCCATTTGAAGCAAAAACATATACACTTAGATTTATATATATACTGTACCCAGCAAATTATAAAATTTGCTATTCTAACGTATCTGTAGATTCTTCAGACTTGTTTGTGTAAATATCTGCAAAAATGTCAACTTTATTTCTTTATTTTCATACCTGGCTAACACCTCCAGAATAAAATTGAAGGGCCATGGTGATGGTGGGCATCTTTGCCTTGTTCTGGACTTCAAAGGAGAAGCTTTTAACCCTTCACTATTGCTCTTTGCTGTGGGTTATTTGCAGACACTCCTTATCAGATTAAGGAAGTTCTTTATCATCCAGGTTTGCTAATTTTTAAACCACAAATTAATGCTGAATTTTAGCAGATGCTTCTGTATTAACTGAAACAATCATATGATTATTCTTCCTTAACCAGTTAGTGTGGTCAGATACATATTACATGAATTCTTACACTAAATCAACATTATTTTGCTGGTTTAGCCCTACTTAATCATTATGTAGTATTCTTCTCATGCATTTGTAGATTTAGTTTGCTAATAATATAAATCTATGTTCATGATTGATAACTGGCCTGAAATTTTCCTTTCTCATGCTGTCCACTTTTTTTGGTATTAAAGTTAAGCTATCACCTTTAAAGGAGTTGAGAAGAAACCTTTCTCTTTATATTATCTCAAATAGGTCATATAAATTAGGATTATACGTGCCTTAACTGTTTCATAGAAGTTAACCAAAGAACTTTTCTGGACACCTAGTCTTCTTTGCGGTTATATTCTATGTAGTTACTTGTTATCATATTTCCGAATAACATAGTTACACTGACATTTCTTGACATACTAGTTTTAGAGCATTATGCCTTAATTTCTTTTAGGATTTAGCTCTTACATTCTTCAGTTTCACCCCCTACAACCTCTCTTCTGTCTTCCCAATAGATATATCACCATTTTTGTTGACGTTTTAATAAACAAATTTTTCTCAAACGTACTATTATTTCTGCAGTGAAGCATATAAATGTGCACATTCAGTGGAAAAATTAAAGGTTATAAATAGCCTCGTGTCAGTTCAAGTCAGCTTCTCTCCAAATGAGTGAAGTCAGACCACTTTATGCAGCTAAATGAGCTTTCCAAAAAAGAATTTGTCTGTGTTCCAGCCTTCATGGATTTTGGAATTTCAAGTATCTTCAAATGTTCAACTTCTCGGGGGTTTCAGGTCTGGCACATGTTTTGTCAGTAACTACCCAACAGGCACTACATTGTACCATCCTTTGTGATGCTAATCTGTTCCCTCTTGTCTATCTAAATTCTCATTTCTAAAAATTTGGTGAACTCTTTTCAAAGAGTATTTCACTTGCAATTCTCTTTGTTCTCTTTCAAAAATTCAGTGAACTCTCTTTTCCAAGAGTATTTCCCTTGTAATTCTCTTTGTTCTTACTGGTTAATACCATTTAAAAACTTTTGCTATTATTTAAGCAGTGTTTGTGGACAGTTCAGAGAAAAAAAATGTATATAACCAAGCCTCCATTGTTAACATAAAATTTTGGAATTTAGTCTTATTAACACTGTAATTTTTATTTTATTTTATTTTATTTTATTTTATTTTATTTTATTTATTTGGGTAGAGACAGAATCTCACTATGTTACGCAGGCTGGCCTCCAACTCCTAGCTTCAAGCAATTCTCCCACCTATGTCAGAGGCGTCTGAACCAGAGCAACTCCATCTTGAGTAGGGACTGGTAAAATAAGGCTGAGACCTACTGGGCTCCATTCCCAGGAGGTTAGGCATTGTTAGTCATGGCCTGAGATATGTGGTCAGCACAAAATATAGGTCACAAAGACCCTGCTAATAAAACAGGATGCAGTAAAGAAAACCTAGCAAAACCAAGATGAGGATGAAAGTGACCCTGATCATCCTCGGTGCTCATTATGCTCTAATTATAATGCATTAGCCAGTGCCATGGCAGTTTACAAATGTCATGGCTGTGCCTGGAAGTTACCCTATAAAGTCTAAAAAGGGGAGGAATCCTCAGTTCTGGGAAATCCCAGTCCCTTTCCCTGAAAACTTATGAATAGTCTGTCCCTTGTTTAGCACATATTCCAGAAACAACTATAAATACACTCAGTCAAGCAGCCCCTGCTGCTGTTCTGCCTTTGGTGTAGCCATTCTTTTATTCCTTTACTTTCTTAATAAACTTGCTTTCACCTTACTCTATGGACTTGCCCCAAATTCTTTCTTGTGTGAGGTCTAAGAACTCTTTCTTGGGGTCTGGACTGGGATCCCTTTCCAATAACACCTAGGCCTCCCAAAGAGCTGAAATTGCAGATGTGAGCCACTGTGCCTGGCCTACACTGTAAACCTTCATGCTTTACTTTCTAAATGTGTAAGAACACTCAGAACCAATGCCATGCTAGTCTGAAAGAATCCTAAAGAGGGCCAGGCATGGCGGCTCACACCTGTAATCCTAGCACTTTGGGAGGCTGAGGTGGGCAGATCACCTGAGGTCAGGAGTTCAAGACCAGCCTGGCCACCATGCTGAATCCTATCTCTACTAAAAATATAAAAATTAACTAGGCGGGACCGATCCAAGATGGCCGATTAGGAGCAGCTGAGGATTGCAGCTCCCAGTGAAAGCATGGAGGGTGAGTGGACGCCACATTCCCAGACAGATTTTTATTGCCCACCGACCAGGAGATTCCCAGGGGGAGGAGCCCCACGGGTCACCAGCGCACCTGGTTTGGCCAGCGCACCTGGTTTGGCCGGCGCGGCTGTTTTTGCCTGCGCGGGCGTTTTCGCCGCTGCTGTTTGGAGCGGCGCCCCGGCGCAGCAGTTCCCGATACAAAATACGTGGGTCCGGGTGCCGTTTTAGCTGGCAATTGGAACTCCGGGAAGGCAGAGCCGCCCATTCATTTGATTAAAAAAGGGGACTGAAACAGACAGCCAGGCCAGGAGATTTCCCAGGCAAAAAAATGCCAGCGCCTGCGATTTCAGCCGGCGCAGTGGGTCACCGCACGGGAAATCATACAGATCCCGGCGCCTTTTCAACAGGCGGCTGGAACACCTGGGAGACAGTCGATCATTCAACTAAAAAAGACTCTCTGAGGCAGGGAGCCAGGTGATCAGGCTCGGCTGGTCCCACCCCCACAAAAAAACAGCCATTGGAAACTCTCGGGATCGAGAGTTTCACAGCAAGCACAGCTGAACCTGGGACGGTCCAGCTCTGTGGGGGAGGGGCGTCCGCCATTACTGAGGCAGTCTGCTACTGCGGAGGTAGTTAGCCATTGCAGAGGCAGTTCTAACTACACCGGTATAAACTGGACTGCAGGGAAGTTCACACGGCAGCTGGGCAGAGCCCACACCAGCTCAGCAAAGCCTCTGCAGGCAGTGAGTAGGCTGCCTCATCGCTGGGAAAGGCAGTCCTGAGAAAAAGGCAGCAGCACAAGGGAAACTCATAAATAAAGCCCTAACCCCCTGGACAGAGCACCTGGGGAAAAAAAGGGGTTTATGAGTTCTGCTGCAGCAGACTTAAACGTACCTGCCCAGTAACTCTGAAAGACCAACGGAGCTCACAGCTCAGCATTTGAGCTTCTATAAAGAATACTGTCATCTCAAGCAGCTCCCTGACCCCCGTATATCCAACGAGTCACCTCATAAAGGAGAGCTCAGACTGACATCTGGTGGGTAATCTTCTGGGACAAAGATAGCAGAAGAAACTGGCAGCAACCCTTACTGTTCTACAGCCGCTGCAGGTAATCCCCAGGCAAGCAGGGCTGGGAGTGGACCTCAGCGGTCCTACAGCAGAGGGGCCA
>PVKV010025776.1:0-29098 GCA_004027835.1 Alouatta palliata | reverse complement strand
GAATATTATGCAGCCATCAAAAACGATGAGTTCACATCCTTTGTAGGGACATGGATGAACCTGGAAACCATCATTCTCAGCAAACTGACACAAGAACAGAAAATCAAACACCGCATATTCTCACTCATAGGCGGGTGTTGAACAATGAGAACACATGGACACAGGGAGGGGAGCATCTCACACGGGGGTCATTTGGGGGGAAAAAAGGAAGGGACAGTGGGGGGTGGGGAGTTGGGGAGGGATAGCATGGGGAGAAATACCAGATATAGGCGATGGGGAGGAAGGCAGCAAATCACACTGCTATGTGTGTATCTATGTAACAATCTTGCATGTTCTTCACATGTACCCCCAAACCTAAAATGCAATAAAAAGTATATATATTAAAAAAAAAAAAAAGACCACAGTTTATTCTTAAGGTGGAAGGGTGTGGGGCTTAACCCTTGCCTGGCAGGGCTTTAGGTTCTGTGTATCATTTGGTATCTTATGGCCACCCAGAGTCTTTTCTGTTAGTCTTGAGATCTCTATTTTAACGTTAATGCTGGTCAGTGGTGTCTAAAGTGGGTATAATGAGGAGTGTCTCACCTCCCATCCTGTCATGGCTGGGAACTCAGTTTTTAAGGTTTTTCTGGATTCCGCTTGGCCAAGAGGGGTCTGTTCAGTCGATGGAGGGGCTTGTGATTTTATTTTTAGTCTATACTAGTGAAGGAAACAATTCTGTAAACAGCAATGAGGGCGTTACAATCACTCTGTGTTTTGCTTGTCATCACATTGCTGGAAGTCACATTAGACAGCTTGTCCTTGTGACTGCTTTCCAAAGAAGACATAAGCAGGAATGTTTCTGGTGTCATCAGTCTGCAAATGCCACATTTTAGGTCCCACTTCTTCACCTTTGCTCTATGTCCTTAGAAAACACGTTCTACCAGGACTTTTCTGGACGTCAAGGCTATTTGGAAGCCCCTGGGTACCGCTCAGCCCTGTGGCTGACACCTGAGCAGACCTGCCTGCCCCAGCCCAGCTCACAGCAGCCCTTTCCCCTCCAGCCGGGTTCCTACCCAGCAGGAGGGGGTGCGGAGCAGACAGGGGCATCAATACCTCTTTACTCAGTTCCTGAGACCCACCTACCAGGGACTGGCAGCAACGTGGCAGTGACAGGGGCTCCTGGAGGAACCGTCTGGGAGGAAACACTGCAGACACACCTGGGCCCTGGTAAGACCTGGCAGTTAGTGGGGCTACGTTGAGTGTAGGGTCTGGGTAGGGAGGAAGCAGGAAAGGGAGGTGCTGAGACCAGTCAGAGGAGGTAGGATTGCAGCTAGGAAAGGCACAGATGCAGGGGTTGTGCCTGTTGTGGAGGGCCTGCTAGTTTTCAGCCACTGTGCTGCTGCTGTGCACACATCTGGAGATTGCTGTCTTCCAGCACAGTCCCTCTCTCCACTGTGCACAGCAGGACAAATGGAGCCACTCCTGCCATCCAAATGATTACATAGTTTCTAGGAGAGAGATTACGGGGTGGAGAAATATAGGCCAAGTCCTCTTTCTGCAATCATCCCGCACCCAAGAGCTTACTCTCAGCGTCTCCAGCAGAAACTCGTGTTTCTGTCTTGGTCCTGAATTTTTTCAGGTCCGTCAGACCTTCAACAACAAGGGCTGAGTATGGGTGAGAAATGCTGAGCGATGCCAGGGAGATGCTGGAAACCACCTAGAATGATTAGATCTTAGACCTGCCAGGATTAGGTCCTGTCCAAGTCGGAGACTCAGATGGAGAAGGTGGGGGTGGCGGATCCCTGTGACCTAGCTTGATGTTGCTCTGATTTCCAAGATTCCCGGACAGCAGCTTTGACAGTAGAGGATGAGTTGTACAGCATGTCCTGGGGTGGCTGGGATGGAGCTGAGCACGCGAGCATTCTTTGTGCTTGCTGTGACTGGCTTGGGATTACGGGCTCTGAGCTTTCGCTGCAGTTAAGAAAGCTGATTGTATCCCCGTTACCCTTCTTCAGGATGGATGGGAAAAGCACAACTTCCAATTGCTATTTTCATTTCTGCTTGTGATGCAGGAGAGAACACAGTGTCTCAAGAAACCTCCCAGCCTCCTGATGGCCAAGAGGTCATTTCCAAACCACAGGTGAGAGCACACAGCATAAAAGATGCGGCTGCCCACCTGAATGCTTCAGACTTTGACCGGTTGCCTGGTTTGTCGGCCACAGGCAAGCTCCTCCTCAGTGTTGCAGCAGCTCTCTCTTCCATGTCGCGCCTTGCTTCTTCCTATACCAACTCCTGGGAGCTGGGCTGGAGGCTGTGTTCCTGTTTACACTCAACCCCACCAACCTGTGTCCATGGGGAGAGAGGGAGCAGCTGAGCTGGTTCATTTTGGCCTCTCTGATCTCTGTTCTCTGACATCTTCTTCTCACAGCTGCACAAAACGCTTGCCATACCCTGCCCTGCCATGGAAGACTGTTGATACTTCCGTGTTTTACCTGGCTTTATTTCAAAGAAAGATCTGTGCTGGCTGTGACAGTGCCTGCCTCTGTCTTTTCTCCTCAGCTACGCTGTGAGGTCTTGGAGGTGACCGTGTCTAATGAATCATCCTATCTAGCTCTGATTGGACACACCCCTGTCCTCAGCAATGGGTAGTGTTGGTCCCAAACCTAAGATGTTCTTCAGCTTCTCTGGTTGGAAGGTTACATCCTGTGCTTTTTTTTTTTTTTTTGAGACAGAGTCTTGCTCTGTCACCCAGACTATAGTGGATTGGCACGATCTTGGCTCACTGCAACCTCCGCCTCCCAGGTTCAAGTGATTCTCGTGCCTCAGCCTCCTGAGCAGCTGGCATTACAGGCGTGCGCCACCATATCTGGCTAATTTTTATATTTTTAGTAGAGATGGGGTTTCACCATGTTGGTGAGGCTGGTTTCAAACTCCTGACCTTGTGATCCACCTGCCTTGGCCTCCCAAAGTGCTGGGATTACAGGCGTGAGCCACAGCACATGGCCAATTTTAGTAAGTAGATAAACAGGTACAGATCTTAATGAACTTTTAATACTTGTCTGTTTTTTTTTTCCTGACTGAAAAGTAGTACATTATTGTTATAGAAAAATCTAAAGGTGAAGTATCATATAAAGAATCAAACATCACTCAATCCAGCAGACGAAATATTTTGGTTATTTTCTTACACTATTTTTTCTATATGTGCATATGTATACACAAGTATATGTATATCTGTATATACATTACACACACATACATGTATTTAAATGGCTAAGAACATACATATCCAAAGCTTTATTTCCTGTTACTTAACACTATATAATGAGATTTTTCTATGTCATTCATAAATATGATTTTTAATATTGTCATGACAAAATTCATTGTATGAAAGTGCTGCTATTCATTCATCTGTTCATCTGCAAATATTCACTGAGTTCCTGCAATGTGCCAGGCCCAGGGACTGGGGAGGCATCAGCATGTCAGACCAAGCCTAGCCTCAGGCGCTCAAGTCTAGCGGAAGTGACTAAAATAGAACTGTACACGCAAGGCGTCTCACTTTAGAGGGGTGGCCAAGGAAGGTGTCTCTGAGGAGGCCTTCAGGTGGAGGTCAGGATGGAGCGTGGAAATGAGCCAGGTGAATATGCCGGGGATGGGTGTTCCAGGCAGACAAACAGCAGGAGTGAAGGCCCTGAAGTGGCTCCCTTGGTGTAGTTAAGGGAGAGCAAGGATGCCACTGTGCCCTGAGCGTGGGGGGCAGCAGGGAGGAGGGCAGCAGAGGCAAGCTGACGGGGCCTCCACGACCACGGCAAGGAGCTTGCCTTCTGGTTGATCATTCTCATGTTGTTGTTCATTATCGTGAGTGTTGTGTCCTTTCCTCTCTCTCCCTCTGTTCCTCCTTCCTTTTCTCACTCGTATATAACACACAGTGCTGGGTATCGTAGTAGATAAGCCCTTATCTATGTCTTGAGTCATTCACTTAGGAGAAATTCCTAGAAGGAAAGCCAGACAGCCTATGTTTAACCTTTGATGTGCCATTTCCTAGCTGTGTGACCTTAGACATGTTGCTTAACCTTTCTGTGCCTTAGTTTTCTCATGGATAAAATGAGATAATAATAGCACCTAGCTCATAGGACTATTGTAAGCATTAAATGCATCACTACATATAAAGCCCTTAGAACAGTGCCTGGCACAAAGTCAACACTATACTCATTTGAGTAAAAAATAAAGTTTTTTTTTTATATTTTGCCAAAGTATTTCCTAAGGTTTATATCAATTATGCTTTATTGAGAGTGTAAAATGTAAATATTACAGAAAAAGGCAATATGTTGTATGACTCCACCTACATCAGATACATAGAATAGGCAAACTCAGAGACAGAAAGTGGAATGGCAGCGACCAGGGCCTGGGGAAGGGGGAATGGGGCTCATGTAATGGGGGTGATGAAAACGTTCTGGAGGTGGCTCGTGGTGATGGTCGTGTGACACTGTGCATACATTGAAAGATGGTTAGAATGGCAAACTTTACCCTGTACACATTTTACCACAATCAAAAAAAGTTAATGTGAAGGGATGTGGGTGTGTTTTACCCCCTTCTGGTGCGTGTGTTCCCAGTTGATCTTGAGCAAGTCTGTTAGGAACTGAGCTGTAAGATGAGTTAGGTTTGGTGGTTGCTACATTCTCTGTGTTTTGGGGCTTGTGGGCCTCTGTGGGGTGTTTTCTGGCCCGCTTCATCGCCAGCAGGAGCAGTCTGTACCCTGTGTCCCAGGCCTCGGCATAGCTCTGAAAACTGTTTCTGGAGAGGTGGCACAACACACAAAGGTCTGTAAGATTAGCGATATCTTGGGCTTGAGCTCTGACCTTACCCTGCAGCCTTCAGCAAGTCATTTTTCATGGCTGAGCCTTACCTCCTCTTCAGTAAAACATGATCCCGAGAGACAATCCCACTGCCTTAGGAGCAGGTCAGGTGGGGGAGTACATGCAAGTGTGAGTCCTTTTCTTTAATTCCAGACACCAGTGGTTGCCAGAGCACGAAGTATTTCTGAGAGTTCCACCAATTCCATCAAAGAGCACGAGGAGGAGTCCTCCGACGAGGCTGGAAAAAACTCTCCCCAGAATACTGCCCAGAGAGGCACGCTCGGAGATGGGAAGGAGCACACAAAGGTGGAGAGACTTGTTCTTCTCTCCCCATCCTTCTTCCCCTGCCATTTCCTTCCTTGAGAGTGGGGCAGGCTTGGAAGTCTGGGGTCTGACTGTCTCATTGGGGTGGGTTGACCTCACAGTCAGGGGCAGAAGCAAACCTACAGGTCATAAAATGTCCTCTTCCCCTTCCAGAGCTCAGGGTTTGGCTGGTTCAGCTGGTTTCGGTCGAAGCCCACCAAGAACTCATCCCCCTCTGGAGACGAGGACTCATCGGACAGTCCTGACTCTGAGGTAGGCTCTGTGGCGGGGAGGATGCCCTTCTCTGTTGGCCTTTCAGAGGGAGTTGCCTCAGCTCCTATGGGCTCTCAGCGCTGGCATCTGACTCTACCCCAGGCCACATGAGACAGAGCTTTTGTGATGGGAGATGGTGAGAAATAAATTGGTCCTGTGAGAGTAAAGGCAGATTATAAAGGGCTTTAAAAGGTTAGGATTGAGAAATGTAACTTTAGAGGGTCAGCAGTAGGGAGCTAGAGTGGATTACTGAGCAGAAGAGTGGGATGAAGAGGGGAGTTTTGGGGAGTAGCCAGCGTAGTTTGCAGCCAGGCCGCCATAGTGAGTGTGGGAACACAAGTGGGTAGGCGTGAATTTGTTAACCGCCAGTGTCACCAATGCTGCCTTTCTCTGTCCACAAAGCAGGAGACCCCCAGAGCAGCTTCTCCCCACCAGGCTGGCCTGGGTCTCTCACTGACACCTTTCCCCGAGTCCCCACCTCTGCCAGCTGTTAGTGCCTTCTGCAAGGGCACAGGTACTGCCACCCTCATGTCCTCTGGGCCAGGGGTGGTCCCCTCAGTGCTCCTAATGGTGGGGTGCCTTCTGGGAATGGGGACCCCCAGTCCTGAGCAGACGAAACAGCTCTGACTCATTGCTTTCCAGGAGGGGGTGAAGGCCGAGGATCCATATCCAGTGGGGGAGCAGCCACGGGCGCTGGGGTTGGAGGCTTGTCCAGGCCTGAGCAGCCCCCGGGCTGGAGCCTCGGACCCCAGCAGATGCCTGTGTGTGAGGCCTGAAGTTTCAGTGTGGGCTGGAGGTGTGCTCTGGGGAGCGCTGACTCCTGGGGAACACGAAGAGTGCTTCTCTGCTGCATTAGTTTGCTCAGACCGTCATAACCAGAGGCTCAGACCACAGGAACCTGATCTCCCCAGTTCTGCAGGCTGAAAGCTGAGGTCCAGGTGTCAGCAGAGTCGTGTCTTTTGAGGCCTCTTTTATTGGCTTGTACCCGGCCATCTTCTTTCTATGTCTTCACACGGCCTTTCCTCTGAGTATGTCTGTGTGCGGATTTCCTCCTCTTATAGGGACACCAGTCACACTGGATTGGGCTGCCCATATGACCTCTATTTATGTTAATTGCCTCTTTAAAGACCCCATCTCCAAAGAATGTATTTTCATGTTTCTCCAGACATGTATTTTCTGAGGTACTGGAGGCTAGGGCTTCAACATGTGATTTTTTTTCTGGAAACACAGTTCAACCTGTAACAGCTTCCTCAGGTGAAGCCTGGGGAATTGCCTTTTTCCCTGTCCCAGGAGGAGCCGGAGTTCACTGGGGACCTTGGCCTGGGCTGTGATAAATTCTTGATGGGTTGTCCATATAGTATGGATTTCATATCTATTGCTAGGAAAACATTTTTATTTCTTGAAGTCTGGTTAGAACACTCTTGTAGAATTTTAGGTCTTTTGAAGGCTAGATTACTTTTTATGATGGTAACAAGATAATTTGTTGAGGCTTTTTCTTCTTACCCATGTTGCCATGCCAGACCCAGGGCGTGGCTGTGTCCACTTCAACCATGTTTGCTTACTTGAGAGTCCCTGAGTTCTGTTAAGAAACCCTTCTGATTTGCTTCTCTTTTATATCAGTTCAGTAGCTTTTGGGGTACAAGGTTTTTGGTGACATAGATGAGTTATATAGTGGCGAATGCTGACATTTTAGTGCACCCATCACCCAAGGAGTGTTGGCATGGATGTGGGTTGTACCTAATCACCGACCCTTTTCCCACCCTTCCCCTTCTGAATCCCTAAAGTTCATTCTGTCACTCTGTATGCCTTTGCAATCCCACCATTGGGTATTGGCCCAAAGAAAAAAAGTCATTATATGGGTCAGGCACGGTGGCTCACGCCTGTGATCTCAGAACTTTGAGAGGTCAAGGCAGGTGGATCACACAAGTTCAGGAGTTTGAGACCAACCTGGCCAACAGTGAAACCCCATGAGCGTACTCATAGCTTAGCTCCCACTTGTGAGAACATATGATTTTTGGTTTTCCACTCCTGTGTACTCTTCACTAGGAATAATGGCCTCCAGCTCCATCCAAGTTGCTGCAAAAGACATTATTTTGTTCATTTTAATGGCTGAGTACTATTCCATGGCATGTATGTACCACATTTTTTTAATGCACTCATCAGTCGATGGGCACTTAGGTTGGTTCCACATTCTGCAATTGTGAATTGTGCTGCTGTAAACATACTTGTGCAAGTGCAAGTGTCTTTTTCATATAATGACTTCTTTTTTTTGAGATGGAGTCTCGCACTGTTGCCCAGGCTGGAGTGTAATGGCGCCATCTCTGCTCATTGCAACTTCCGCCTCCTGGGTTCAGGCAGTTCTCCTGCCTCTCAGCCTCCCAAGTAGATGGGATTGCAGGCACCCGCCACCATGCCCAGCTAATTTTTTGGTATTTTTAGTAGCGATGGGGTTTCACTATGTTGGCCAGGTTAGTCTCAAACTCCTGACCTTGTGTGATCTGCCTGCCTCGGCCTCCCAAAGTGCTGGGATTATAGGCGTGAGCCACTGTGACTGGTTCATATAATGACTTTTTTTTCTTTGGGCCAATACCCAGTAGTGGGACTGCTGGATTGAATGGTAGTTCTACTTTTAGTTCTTTAAGGAATCTCCATACGGTTTTCCATAGAGGTTGTACTAATTTACACTCCCACCAGCAGTGTATAAGTGTTCCCTTTTCCCCACGTCCATGCCAACATCTATTGTTTTCTGACTTTTTAGTTATGGCCATTCTTGCAGGAGTAAGATGGTATCTCATTGTGGCTTTAATTCGCACTTCCCTGATGCTGACCACTTTTTTTTGTTTGTTTATTGGCCATTTGTATATTTTGAGAAATGCCTATTCGTGTCCTTTGGAGAGTCAATAAGGAACTCAAAGAAATCACCAAGAAAAAAACAAATAATCCTGATATGCTTCCTGAAGGCCTCAACATTCTGGAATCTGGGAGGCGGGCACTGATGGGATTTTTCCATGATTTTCCATCACAGAGTGCTTCCTTTGAGCTCTGCTCTAACCCTGGTGTTCTGCTTCCTCCACCTGCCGTAGAAGGGGCTGTTCCTCTTTACAACCCATCTCAGGTCCCTCAGGTAAGGAAGCCCTCAGGGAGGGGCTGGCCAGGAGCACAGGTTTTGGATTAAGGAGACCTAGGTGTATCATCCCAGTTTACCATTTACTCTGTGTGAGTTCCTGAGCAATTCTTTAACCTCTCCAAGTCTCAGTTTCTGCATCTCTAAAATGGGGTTAGTAGTAGCTAGCTCACAGGTATGTATATGAAGGGCCTGGAACTCAGAAAATGGCCAATAAATGTAGTTGTTATTAATACCATGCTTAACTTTTAATAGCTCTTGAGATGTGGAAGACACAGTCAGTGTTGGTATCAGTAGTGTGGGTGCACTGGCACTCTGTCCTGGGGATAAAGGGATCATTGGAAACTTTGGGAGAAGCTAAGCGCCCTGTTCTTCAGCAACCTGGGCAGGCTTAGCTCTGCTAGTGTCTCCTTTGGCCTCCTCTCTTTATAAAATCAAATTTCTTTTCACCATATTTAAGTGAAGGTGTTGGGTGGAGGCAGATAATTAGAACATAGCCTTGGGAAATGTTCTAGACATAGGCTCAGGGTGCCCTAGCGCCATCCGTCCAGTCAGCCCCGGGCAGAGTCACGTTTGGGGTTGTACTCAGTATCATATTTGTTCTTCTTTTCCAGCTGCCCACGGCCACTAGCCTGAATCGGCCAAATCGCCTAGCTCAGCGTCGCTACCCCACGCAGCCATGCTGAGAATGAACACACGTCTCAGGCTCATCTCCCAGGAGTGCAACTTTTCTTGCTCTCCTTTTCTCAACCTCCCAGCCCCTCTCTGCCATATTTGGACCCTCGAGAGGTTTGTGTTAGCCCGATGCCTCCACCGGGCACTTAGAAGGCAGCAGGACAGGATCTCTCAAGACACAGTGCAGTCCAGTCTCTTAAGATTAGCTTCAGAACAGTGGAAATTATTTCAGCAGATGGAAAGTCTGGGTCTAATAGCAGACTGCACGTGAGCAGAGTGACATGGTGGTGGCACTTAACGGTGGTGGCTTGAGAGCCTCAGGGAAATGAAGAACCTTAACAGCTAGAGTCAAAGATGATACCGCAGGGTCCCATAGCAGAAAACAGGGTTGGGGGTGCAGGGGCTCAGAAAAATATTCTAAACCAACTTTGATTTCTTCTTGTCTTACTAATAGACCAATACATAGCTCCTACTTAGCAAAGTTTCTGTACTGAAACTCGATTATTACTGCCCTTTATAATTTCCTCTTCAATGATATTTCAGCAGTTTCCCTCTTGGTCCTAGTTTTGTGCACATTTTTTAATTATATGTCTCTCATTTTCTTAGCTGGTCCTATTTTTTCACATTCTGGCATGTGGCTATCAAGTTAGAGTGCTGTAGGCATCATATTGTCATGGTAACTACTGAACCTAATGATGCAGATGGATGGCACATCAGTAGAACAAATGATGGAAAACGGTTCCTAAAAATTCATCCCTTTCATAAGAGGGGAAGAATGACTGCCTGATATTGTTAATACCACCCTTTCTTCCTCAGGCCTTTGCAGATTGATGTTCGGAGGGTCACTGGAGTGAGAGGGAGGAGGGGGACGTCTTGGAAATTTCCATTTATCTTTTCAAATCCAAAATAGGAATGACTCTTGCTGTTTGTCAGATTTGCTGGAAATTGCTCCTCACAAAGAACATTTTTTATACATGTAATTGTAAATACAGGTTTAGTACTTTAATATTCTATAGTTCTGATGTTGATAGTAATTAAACCCAGATAATTTTATAGCAAATGTTTGTCTCTGGCTGATTTTTACAGAGGAAGGAAGTACATTGGTGGTCTCTTCCCTGAAGTCTTTTTAATAATGGTTCTATTGTGTGATCAAGTGTGAATAGCTGGAAGGAGCCCTTTGTTAATGAGGAATCTAGGGACAGATCCTCTTAACTTCTAAGTCTATGCTAATGTTATTATTTTCCCAATTTAAAAAATATGAACAAAAAGCTCTTCTGATGTGTCAGTCACTTTGCTAAGTAAACTAAATGTTGTATATTTTGTTCCGTAAAAGGTTTTTTTAAACCTCTTAAATTAGAAAACGTTTGCATAAATGTTTTGTACCTGGAAGGCCGTCAGTAAATGCTGTTCCCCTTTGTTCCTTAAAAGGCTGCGGCTGCTTCAGTTTGACATGCTGACACCCAGTGGCGGTGCTGTGGCATTACTGTGTGAGTTCCACAGGACCCGCACTGCCTAGTCTTGCAGCGTGGCTCATCCATAGCTCACCCTGTAACGTTGGGCAAGGTTATATCACTGTCTTGCACTTCAGCTTTCTCATCTATAAAATAAAGTTGATAATAATCAAAGTACCTGCCTTATGGGGACATTGCAAAAATTAAATGAGGTAGGCCCTTAAAAAGGACCTGGTATGTGCTAAGTACAGTTGGCCCTTGAACAAAATAGGTTTGAACTGTGTGGGTCCGCTTATTCTTGGACCTTATTCTGCTTCTGCCTGTCCAAAACAGCAAGACCAACCCCTCTTCTTCCTCCTCCTCAATGTGAAGAGCATGAGGATGAAGACCTTTATGATGATCCACTTTCACTTAATGAACAGTCAATATATTTTCTCTTTCTTGTGATTTTCTTAAGCATGTTTTTTTTCCTCTAAGTTACTTTATTATAAGAATACAGCATGTAATACGTATAACATATACAATATGTGTTAACTGACAGTTTATGTTATCCGTAAGGCTTCCAGTCAACAGTGGGCAATCAGTCGTTGAGTTTCCTAAGTGGATTTTTGACTTTCTAGGACTCAGTGCCCCTAATGTCCACATTGTTCAAAGCTCAACTATACTTTATTGTAGTACAGTGTCTTTTATTATTAATTTGCAATCTAATAAGATCTGAACTGGTTTTTGGCCTGCCAGATCTGACTATAGATTTTTCATTCTTGATATCTGTGTATGACAGGAATAATGATGAAAAAATACTTCTCAATATGTGTCATTGCCAAGTCAGTTTCTCTTCCTGCATCCCTTCTAATACCAACATGAGGCCATGAGGCTTAGTGCCATGGGAACAATGGCATAGGGGGGTCCTATCCATTGGTCCTCTCCTAGGAAAAAAGCACTTTAGGGGAGGAGACTGTGGACCAAAGAGGAAGGTGCAGACGTGGGAAGCTTGTGTCTTCACTTACCCTTCCTGTTAAGAGAATTCATGGAATACCAGTGGCTACTATCGTGCTCAACAAAGCAAGCACTGAGTTTAGTTACCTCCCAGCAATGAACATATTTTCTGAAGAGGAAGAGTCAGGGGTTTCTATGCACTAGAAAGGGAGGAGGTTCCTGGTGTTTATGGTAATTCAAAATAGAAGGATTTACTCTGGCAAAGTCAGAATGTGTCTATTAATCTGTGTCTGCTTGGTTAAAACAAGACCAGTTGCTCATTGGTTAGGAATGTTAGGTCCAGTAAGGGTCTGAGGAACCGGGGTCACTCAGAGTTCTCAGTTGCTCATCCGTGTTGTTTGGGTAGGGTGGTGGTATTGCTCAAGGTCATGGTTGTTTTACAACTTCAGTTGGTTAAGGTGTGCGGTGGTGAAACAAAGCAAGGGCAGCTGTCAGAAGAAAATATTGTTTTCCTCCTTTTATAAGGTGGAGGCTTGGAAATAGAGCAGGTTGTGACGGATATACACTGCTAGGAGAGGGAGTGCGTTGAGCTAGTGGCCCTTTCTTCTAGCTCACCTGGTAACCTTGGGAAGGGAGGCTGCAAGACTTAAGGAGAAGCCAGCCTTGGCTTGGCAACTTGTCCAACGTGTCTGGGGAGCCATAGCAGCTTGGCCTCGGGGATCTGAGGCAAAGCGTCAAGCTCCCTGCACCTGCTGCGGTGTAGACTCTAGCAGGGAAGAATTGCATAATGACCCCAAAGGGCAGATGGGACAGGTAGTATTCCAAAAGGCAAAAGGTCAGGAGTGGGCCAGACCAGCCATCAGCAAAAAATAGGGCACACCGTAAAGGCCGTAGCCCTGTTTTCCATCACTGTGAGCTATTTGGGGAGAGAGAATGAACAGAATTCTCTTTCTCTCTCAAAAAAAGGAATTACCAAAAGACACCGTGTGAAAGGGAGGAGCCTGAGGTATTATTAATTGGCAAGTTTGTTTTTTCACCTGCTTTTCAACAGGGTCCAAGCTTGGAGGAAGAATAGATCAGTCATAGGAAATAAGCCACAGTTTCCTTGAAAGCTGAGTAGCAGTGTGCAAATTTATAATTCTGCTGTGTACATATAATTCAATATTTATATAAAAACATTGAAACTTAATGTTCTATAATTTTGAAAGTGAACAAACCATTACATTCATTCCATTTCAGGGTCTTTATCATATGTTACCATTCCAGCCCTCTGTCTGATCCCCACATGTGGCTATAGAACTGTAAATGAGCCTTGAGTCCTCAGTCACCTGCGTGTCCTCTCTGTTCAGCCCTTCCACAGGCTTCAGGTTGCTCAGGGTCAAAGCCTCTGCTAGCTTTGTTTTCCCTGAGAAAGCTGCTTTCTTTTTGGTCTCTTCCTCTGAGCAACCAAGAAGAGGAGCAAGAGACTGAATCTACTTCTTCACTAAAATCAGAGTATTTTCTACCCAAGAGGGAATATTCGAAACCCTCTTCTGCTTGAAAAGAATAATAGGTGTGTAATTTGGGTCTCTCCAATCGCATGAGTTTCTCTCTCACTTTTTCCCCCGGAGAGTGGAGTAGAAGTGACTTTTTCCCTCTTCTATTTGCTCTCTTAAGCTGGAAATTGCACGAGGCATGATTTGCAAGCAAAAGAATGTTAGGTACTTAACTGAGGTTGCCCCTAAATGTGGCCTCAACAAGGCCTGTTTCCATTTCATTAATTGGCCATGCTTATACCGGGCATCATTCTTTCAGGTCCTTTAGAAATGGTTTCTTAATGAGATTTAAAGTTATTCTGAATGAGAACAGCATATGAAAATGTTTTCCTTACAATCGTAGAGAAATCTGCTTCCCATGCTTTCTTCCTTTTTGTATATTCGTGTTTCCAGATAATCAAGGTCAACAGCAGTTTAACTCAAACTCAACTGACCTTTGGAAACTGCTTGTTATTTCACTGTGAGAGGTTTTCCTGGCCCCTGCCCATCTTAGAGAGAGCCAGTTACCTACCCAATTTTTAAGAATCTTAATAGAGCGGGATTCCATGGCTTCCTTTGAGGTTTCAGCCTGTGGTTCCTCAAACATTAGGAAACGATTTCTCACACTTTATACCCATATCTTTCATGTGGCTCTCTAAGACTCTTAGCTGGTCCTCAGCAGAGATGGAAAACAGCTGCTTACCACCACCTGCACCTGGGAACTTGTTCACATTTTGGAAGGCCTTTGAATCATGCCTCAGCTGAACAAATAAAGTCTTACAAAATGGGCTTTTCTTCAGTAGCGTTGGAGGTTAAGCCAGATAAATGCTTTGGGTCTTTTGGTAGCTACAGTGGTCAGGCATTCTGGATTTCAATAATAATAGTGTAACATTTATTGAATATTTACTTTGTGTCAGACACATGCATTCTATGCATGTATACTTTCTATGCAGTATATAGTATTGTGATTTCAACATATATTAGAAATAAAAAATTGAATAGAGAGGTTAGGTAACTTGTCCAAACATACATAGCCAGTAAGGATGGAGCTGAAATGAGAGTCTAGGTAGTCTGATCTCAGAATCTGGGCTTTGGCCACATTGTCCCTGGACATGCACGCATTTGTTCTCTTACTTATCAAATATTAATTGAATAGCGTGTCAGGCATTGCTCTGTTTTCTCGACAAAAATGGTTCTGACGCTTAAAATACTTAGTCTAGTGGGAGAGACAGACATGTAAACACAGAAATTTCTGCATAATGTGAGAACTGTTTTATACAATTTCTGCATAATGTGAGAACTGTTTATTACTAAATATATGTACGGATAACTTTGTGGCTTCACATCCCTTAATAATATAGGAATTTCACAGATTTATATAACTTTTGGGGAAATATATAATATGTTCAAACGATATCATCCCTATAGGTTAAGATGAAGGTGAAGTTCACTGGTAGCCATGTAGGGTAGCATACCTGTTGGCCAAGTTTACAGTGGCATTAAGTTGTGGTGGACGCAGATAAAGTGTGGATGAACAAGGGTAATAGTGTACTGTGATCACAAATGCCACCGTGATCTATGAAAGGAGGGTCATCTGACTTAGACCTGCCAAACTGCCAAACTTCCTGCTTCTCCATGCTCTTTTTTTTTTTTTAATACTTTTTATTGCATTTTAGGTTTGGGGGTACATGTGAAGAACATGCAAGATTGTTACATAGGTACACACATGGCAGTGTGACTTGCTGCCTTCCTCCCCATCACCTATATCTGGTATTTCTCCCCATGCTATCCCTCCCCAACTCCCCACCCCCCGCTGTCCCTCCCCTTTTTCCCCCCAAATGACCCCAATGTGAGATGCTCCCCTCCCTGATTTGGAGGCAGGAAAGGACTGTGAATGTTGCAGCGGAACACGTTTGAAGGCAAGGGCCCAAGCTGAGGAGTGTATATGGTTTCGTGTGTGTGCACATATGTGGGTGCCATCTGCGAGGTGCCTTTCAGAATGTCTCTCTTCACTTAATCTCCAGTCCTCGCCTCTTTAACCTCCTCTTCCTCACAATTAATCTTTATCCCCAAGAGAGAATTACCCAGAAGACAGCCTCTCCATGAAGCATCTTCCAAGTGGCCGATACTATGAAGACTCCGTGAAGTCCCACTTACCAGCACAGGACAGAACAGATCGTGTCTCCATACATCCAGACTTTTGGCTAGAAAATTTTAACTAAGTTATGTGTTTTCCACAACTGGGTTCTTGGAAATCCAAGGCCTTGACTTTTAAAACTTGTCTCTGAGTTTTAAGGGCCCATTTTGGAATGTATAAGATAATCGCTGTTTTTTATTGTTTTAATGTTCTACAGTCATGATCTGGGGTCATGAGAAAACCTCATTGTCCTGTAGTGAAAATAATTTGAGTTTTGTGCTTCAAGATTTCATTCTGCTTCGAGTATTTGAATAAGTGCCTATGAATTAAGTAAGAACCAATGAGAGCCGTACAGTCATGATTTATTTATTTAATTTTTCAGCTGCTTCTCTTTCCAAACAACAATAAACCAATCGCAAGCCCACAGATGGCGTTAGTCATCCTAATAATCCTCATCAATTAAGGCTGTGAGTTGGGATCTGGCCTCATTTGCTTTGAGCAACAGGTATATTACAGACGAGCTGCAGATACAGTGACATTTCCTAAATCAAATTCATTTTTAAATGCACTGGAGTAGCTTGCAATTTAAAGGCAATTGATGTTAAACCCCTAAAATGAAGAGTTGTTTGCAAAGAAAACAATTGTTCCCGCTTTCTCCCTTTGTAGATGCTGACTTTGGGGGAAGATACGGTAGTAAGAATAAGACTTTCAGTTTCAGGCTCACATTTTCCACTAGCTAGATGGTTGACTTTAAGTCAGTTGAATCTCTCAGTGCCCCCAGACATCTCAGCTGAAAACTTGGGATTTGCTCTATCAACAAACATTTCTTTAGACCTTCTATGGGATACATAGGTGAGGTCAGAGTCCCACCCCTCCAAGAGCTCACAGATAAATTAGGAAACTAGTAGGCGACCCAGTGCAACCCAGGATGGCTGTTTCTCCAGGTGCTCCTGCTGCATCATGGTGGCCCCCAACTCAGCCTACCAGGGAAGGAGTTTGTCAGGAAGGCTCCGAAAGAGGAGACTCTGTCAATGAAAAAACCGTGGTCCAGAGAGGTGAATCAATTTTCCTAAATCCTCTTAAAGTTCTGATTTCCAGGCTGATGGTCTTTGCCTTTGAATAGAACATAATTTAAAACATAAAACTTTTTTATTATTACACTGAGGGTATATTTGTGGTTAATAAAAACATCAATACTAATAACTGAGATTTTGTGCCAGGCATTTTATATATGAGGTTACATGTGTTTATTCAGTAAATTCTCTTAATGGCTCTAGGAAGTAGATATTTTGAAGATACTAAGCACAGAGTTCAAATAACTCATCCAACATTACACAGCTAACGACGGAACTGGGCGAGCATCAAGGCAGACGCTTTACATGTGTTGTCTTTAATCCTGACGACAACTCAGAGAGGGGGTTTAGATTAGCTCACTTTATAGATCAGGAAATGGAGGCACAGAAAGGGCAAGTAACTACCCCAGAACCACACACAAAAAGTGGAGGACCTAGTATTTGAATGTACACAGTCTGGCCTCTTCTCTTATCTCTGGTTCACTTAATTTAAAGTGGGTGAACCTGTAGGACCCACCACTGAACTTTCAAGTCTTGTTCTGTCTCAGCTGGGGTGATTCTCTGTGCCTCTCTTTCCCAAGTACGACCAAGGGATATATTTGTTGTCTCACGTGTTTATGTGTATGCCTATTTTTTTCCACTAGACTTAATAACTTTCAGGGACTGGGATGATATTATAACTTACTCATTTTTGTATCTCTGGCACCTTGCTCAGTACCTATGCCTAATAAAGGCTCAATATTCAAAACAGAACTGAGTGAATAATTTCCCACTGTGAGAACTTGGGAGAAGTTGCAAGAAATGCCCACAAATTCTATTTGGTCGAGAGAGTATCATGTGAAGTCATTCTCTCGTTAGGGTTAGATCTTTTCTGCATCTTTAGAAGCCGATACAGGTGTCGGTGTATGGTAAGTGCTCAAACAAAATCCGTGACGGGATGATTGGCTTAGTAAGGACGGGTAAAATGAAAGGCTCCTCGCAGCTTTTGAGAAACTGTCTATGAGATGATGGAGGTCTAGGGAAGAGAGAGTCTAGTGCTTCGTCCCCAGGCCAGCGACATTTGGGGCAGCCGAGGGAAGGGAAGCCCCCTCCTTGAGGTCAAGGCGAGTGATGCCCTGCCTTCACAACTCCTCATTTGACCCTCGGGGCACTTATTTCTGGCGAAAGCATTTCTTGGTTTTAAAAGCTACTTCAGCCCTTTACAACCTGTGTAATTGCTGTTGGAATGCTTTGCCCCACTAGTGTCTTAATTAGGTCAAATTTTATACCAAGGGCTTAAAGTTAATGCTGTATTTGCAATTCTAAGGCCCCCTTCTCTGGGCACTGCCAGGAAGCACTCACATTTTTTTAGAGATGGGGATGGGATACCCTGATAAGCCCATTTGGGCACTCTTCTAGGGGGTAGAGTGGGCATGAGGGTCGAGGGGAACTAGGCCAAAGGAGATGTGTGTGCCAGGCAAGTCATCTAAATGCTTCCTGAAAAAAAATCCTGTCTCTAAGTTACCCTGCTCCAAGCATTGCCTGGATAATTGCTGGATCCAAGGCTCTTAGCATTTGGTTAAACTATATAGTTTCACTTTCTCTGTGTTAAAAAAAAATCCACATTTTTATGATCTGCTTTTTGTCAAGCAGACCATGCCCCTAGAGTTACACCCTTCTTCTTTCCACCATGCCACCCCAATAATGAGCTTAACATCCGCCAAGAAAACAAACATAATATAACAATTATACAAATACATAATCCCCAACCCAGGAGGAATGGAGCAGCTGCCACCTGGTGCCAAACAGCAAAGAGTCTAATATTTATCCAGAGCACAGGGTTCCCCCAACAGGCTGTAATTCCTCTATGGGGTCGGCGGGGGGATGGGGGTCAAGGGGAGGTCAGTGATGAAAATTACCTCCACGGGCTGGTCTAAATAGGTGGCAGGTGGAAATCAATTCAGTGAGTTCAATGCTTCTGTCCCCGGTCTCAGGACACACTCAGGAGGCACCTGAGGAGCCCATCAATCTGTCATCAGGAAGGGGAGAGGTGGCGGGAGAAAGGAGGTAATTGGATTATGCTTCAGCGGGACTTTTTCTCTATCTGGAAGTGTAGCTGGAGAAATACGAAGTGGAGCCATCCCTGAGGTCAGGTAAATTGGGACTTTTGCTCCTGGAGCTGGAAAGTGGTGCCCTTGAGGTTTGAAAATCTGCTCTGGCTGTAACAGTTTGGATAAGCCTCTTTTCTAACTTTTGGGCTGGTCTTGGATTGCGATAAAATTTTGCTCCCCTTGCCTAAGCACTGCACTTTCCATGGCCTCGATCAACTCATGGCTTGCACCGATTCATATATAACTAGCACCTAATTCCTTAATCAAATGCTCTCTGAGCAAGCAGAAATTCAGTTGTTAGAAATTGTGCAATGCATGGAAGCTAGTCAATCTTCTATTTTATTGATAAATTGGAATGTTAAAGCAACGTTGCTAGTTAACATGACAGTTCTTCCCAAGAAAGAGGCAGTTTACAGAGCTGTGTAAAACAGAAGTGTCCTTAAACTGTGGTTGGGGAGACATGATATGGCAAAATGTCTACCAATAAAGTGGAGCATTATAGCAAATTACCCGGTTTATACATGCAGGCAAAGCTTCCTTTCTTACGCCATGTTGGAAAGCCAATAAAGCTTGCAAATGTGTTGGGAGCCACTATTTCTGCCTCTGTGCAGCTGTTTATCAGCAGCTTTTTAACACATTTTCACATATTAATGAGGTGGCATAGCAGTTCCAGAATTAGGAGAGTGGGATGTATCATTGTCTGCTTATCTGAAGATATGCCTGCTCTCAGCTCAGCGTCACTACTGGGGTAAGTACAATGAAAGATGAACGTTTTGGTGGGGGCAGAATGTAAATGCTGCTTCACCCTACCTGTTCCCCAAAGACCCTCACCTTCCGACCATCATACCTGGGTGGGCTCTGGCACTGCTTTTGTAGGTCTTCCTGCAACTTTGTCTCCTTGTTTCACAATTTGTGTGTCAGTAGGACTTGGAAATTCCTTTTTGCTTCTCCATTTCCTAATATAATCCTTGATAGTCAGTAGGTACTTATTAAATGTTGAATGAATGAATGAATGAGTAGATAGGTGGATGGATAAAAGTGTTCTCTCAGGAACTGTCCTCTACGGGCACAGTCTGCCTCTGTGGCCTGAAGGAACAAGACAGGTATGTGGCATGGCTTTTCTTGAATTTGTATAAAAATATAAAATGGCAAATGGGATCTTATAAAATAAGAGCTGTAAGAGACCTCAGGAAGCATTTACCCCGGTGGTTTCCAAATACAGGTGTGCAGTTCGCGCCAGAACCCTGCACGGTTTTCACCCGTCTGCAATGAGATGAAAAAATAAAAACAATAGAGTGAGATTTTCATAGCGCTAAATGTATTCTCTGTTAGAATTCTGAGACTAGGTCCTTTTACTCTATTTGACATTAAGGTTTCTTCTTTAAAAAGACAATAGCTGCTGCTTTTTTTCTCTCTCAAGTCCCTTTATTTGGCAAAACAACAAAATTCCTGATTTTTTGCAGGTTCCTGAATCACCCACATTTTTTTTGAGAGGGAGAGGAGAGGATGCTTCATGAGTCTATAAAACCTGAAAGTCTGGAACCACTGACTTAACTCAGTGACTTAACCACTGATTTAATTCTGTCTTTTCTGAAAAAAAATTCACTGAAGTCACCTGTTGGCCTTAAGTGAGACACTGGGTGCCTTAAAAGGAATAGCACATTTCAGTAAATGATAAGATGCTTTAAGTCATACAAGTCCCTCTCTGTGTTGTCTCTTCAGAGCAGGGATCCAGGCCGGGTCACAGGCTTGTAGCAGTGCCGTAACTAAGACATAGGAAATTTCTTAAATCCAAGTCAGTCAATAACAGAGGGGCACAGAGGCCCGATTTACCAGCGTCTAATGTGTTCTCTTCTGCCATGGATGTAGTCGCTGTTTTGTCTTTAGGTAGAACATATATGCGCTCTGTGTAATACCGAGCACCTCTCTGAGCTATGACAATTCTAGTTGGTATAAAACGTGGAAAAAAGAAAACTCCTCAGGGACATACCTCCTCAATCACTTCTCCTTTCTCTGAATTGCTGCAGCTCTATTGTCTTATGCCATACAATGTAGCACTTGGATTTTGCATTGTCTTCTATTCTCTGTTTATTACACACAAATCTTATCTCTCCTAAAGAATGGGAATAATCCATTTAAATCCTATTATTAATTGATAAACTTTTTTTTTCTTTTTAAAAAAACTCAATCTTCTCCGGAGGCCGTTGACCCTTACTGGTCCTATGTGTGTTGGAAAGATCTGAGGTTCTGCTGACCTGGTTTCCAGCCCTGACTCTGTGACTGATGGATGACAAGTTGATGAGTGAGTGCTGAATCTCATGGCACCCGCATGGCTGTTGCTAAGACAGAAGAATGGTTCTGACCTGCCTCACCAAGAAAAGTGGCAGATCCGTCAACTGCCTAGTGATGCTGATGTTCTTTGAGAATATAAACGTGAAACATGATCATTATGGTTAATAGTGGTCTTTGGATTATAATGGTTTTTTTTTTCTCAAAGGGGAGAGGAAGAAAGATTATTTAAAGTGAATAGAGGGCCCCAAATTGTTTTTAATTCATGACTGACTTTGATCAGAATGGCATAAGCAGTAGGAATGAGGTCTTAAAATCCTGAAGGTAATTATCTCTACTTCAGGGCGTGAAGTCTTCTCTTTCTCCTCCTCCCACTGGGGAAAAAATAAAGAAGCAGCTAGGGAAGCAAATGCTCTTAAAAAATAAGATGATTTTTCTATGTTGGGTCTGAAAATAGTATTTCCTAAAGCTACTGCTATATAAGAGGCCAAGCCAAGTGGAAGAGAACTGGCCCCAGACTGGCCTCAGCCTCCAACATCTTGCTATGGAGGAAGCCAGAGGCAGGCGGGGCTGTGATGAATTTCTATTAAAGCCCCTGGTGTTGAGTGAAAGGCTTCCCGAAGGCTCCAGTGCTTTTCTACTTGTGATAGACATCATTGGTTCCCCAGCTGCATCAGCTTCCTGTGGCTGCTGTAACACATCGCCACACTTAGCGACTTCACGTAACAAACATTTATTACCTTACAGTTCTGGAGGCCGGAAGTCTGAAATGAGTCTTGCAGGGATAAGATCCAGGTGTCTGCAGGGCTGGGCCTTCCGGAGGCTCCAGGGGAGAATCCGTTCCCAGCTTCCTCCACCTTCCGGCGGCTTGTGGCCCCATCACTCCATCCGTTCGGTGGCTTGTGGCCTCATCACTCATCCGTTCCCTGCTTCCTCCACCTTCCGGTGGCTTGTGGCTGCATGACTCCAACCTCTGCTTCTTTCATCACATGGCCTTCTTCTCATATCTATCAAATTTCCCTCTGCCTCCCTCTTTTAAGAAGGCTTTTTATTACATTGGCTGTGCCTGGATAATACAGGTTTATCTCCCCATCTCAAGATCCTTGATTCAGTCACATCTGCAAAGTCCTTTTGCTATGGAAAGCAACATTTGTAGGCCCCAGGGATGAGGAACCGGATGTCTCTCAGGCTGTTATTCATTCTGTCACAAACAGGCGACAGCTCTTCTTCCCACCTTCCTTCCTAACAGAACCTTGATTTGGTTCAGGTATCCTAAGACACTGGTTCCAGGGGACAGTGGTCTTTCCCAGCCCTAGTATAAATCTTCATTAAGCCAGGGTCGTCACAGCTCTCCCATTCCCTTGCCGGGCCCTGGTTAGGAATGGCATGGGATTCAACTCTGCCAATGATATGGAAGGAGAAATTTGCTCTGTAATTTCTGGAGAGCTCCCCTCATTCTTTTTTTTTTCCCCTCATTCTTAAAGTGATACTAGGGAAGGGAGAAAAGGATACTCTCTCTCTCTCTCTTTTTTTGAGATAGAGTCTTGCTCTGTCACCCAGGCTGGAGTGCAGTGGTGTGATCTCAGCTCACTGCAATCTCTGCCTCCTGGGTTCAAGCAACTCTCCTAACTCAACCTTCTGAGTAGCTGGGATTACAGGTGTCTGCCACCATGCCTGTCTAATTTTTGTATTTTTAGTAGAGATGGGGTTTCACCATGTTGGTCAGGCTGGTCTCAAACTCCTGACCTCATGATCCACCTACCTCGGCCTCCCAAAGTGCTAGGATTACTCCCAAAGTGCTAGTGAGCTACTGCGTCTGGCCCCTGGATGCTCTCTCTTAAATAGTCTCTGGATGCTGGGGATTGCTAGTTGTGGATGTAATGCTTGAAGCCACCATAGCTGTCTTGTGACCATGAGGGGACAGGTCTGAGGAAGAAATAAAAAATGCTGAGAATGTCCGAACAGAAAGATGGAAAAACTGGGTCCGCAATGTTATCAGTGAGCTGCTAAATTAACTGTCTCTGGAAACTTTCTCTCTATGCTTGTTGGTGGACACAAAGAACCCCGTTAGTGTTCTAGTCCCTTTGAGTTGGGTTTGCTGTGACTTGAAGCTACTAGACATGACCGGAGACCTACTAGATTATGTTTCTGATAACATGAGTATGTATATAAACACATGCAAGCCCCGGATCTGCCCTGGACCTCAGCCATGACTGTCATGGATCATTATAAGAACCTCTTTGGTGGTCTTTGATGGTGTCTCCGACTCTAGACATGCACCTTTCTTGATCCAGACATTACAAAATAGCACCGAGTGTACTTCTGGGCTTATTCACCGCACATATTTATTGAGCACTTACTATGTGCCAGCCACCATGCTAGTCACAGAGATACATGTGTGAATGCAACAGTCTTTGCTGTCATCGAGCTTACGTTCTAGTGGAATGAGATAGATGAAAAACAAAGTAATACATCAAGTGGCAATAAATGTTGCAAAGAAAAATAAGGCAAGGTAAGGGGAAGAGAGTGATTGCTGTAGGACTTGCTTTTTCACGTGTGAAGGCCAGGGAATGGTCTCTCTGACAAGGAGGTGATTGAGTAGAGCCCTGGCTGCAGTGACACACTGAACTGTGCAGGTAACTGAGAGCAACCAGCCAGGCCAAGGGAGCAGCGCGTGTAAAGGCCCTGAGGCAGAGCATGCTTGGTGAATGAGTAAGAGCAAGGAGGCCAGCATGTGGGGGTGAGGCAGGAGGAGGTTGTGGTAGGAGAAGAGCTCAGAGAGGATGGTAGGGACAGGTCTTGTTGGACATAGAGGCCAAGGTAAGGACTTTGGCCATGACTCTGAGTTAGGGGAAACCACTGAAGGGTTTTGAGCAGAGAAGTGACTGACACGATCTGACCTATATGTTTCAAGGATCACTCTGGATTCTGAGTGGAGATTAGACTCTGGGTGGCAGACAAGAAGCTCTTGCAATAATTCAGGCAATAGATAATAGTGACTGGACCAAGGTGGTAACCATGGAGATGGTGGTAGAAAGTGGTTGGGTTCTGCATATGTTTTCGGGCTAAAGTTATTAGAATTGCGGATAAATTGGCTATGGAGTGTGAGAGGAAGAATGGAATGTAACCTGACTCCTAGGTTTCTGGCTCAAGCAGCAGAAAGATGAGGAAGACTTCAGGAAGAGCAGATTTGGGGAGACAAGGAAGAGTTTGGACAAATTGAGATGTGTGTGACCATGACAAGCGGAGGCATGCCAAGCCCATGAGCTGAATTTGCTATTCCAGAGTTTAAGGGAAAGATAGGGAAGGTTTTCAGAAAATAAATACTCCAAACCTATAGTGTCTGCTTACTTGTTAAAGAACAAAGGCCAGGTCATTTAACATGGAGCCTTTCCTACACGCAGTGCTTCAGAGTCAAAACTGCCCACCCTTCCATGCTTCGTAGTTTCTACTCGTGTGTTCCCTTGACCTGGACTGCATTTCCCTTCCTCGCCATCAGAATCCCATTCATTCTTCAAGGCCTGTGATACCTCTTCTAATGTTTTAGTTGAAATCCCTCATGACCTGTTCTGTGTCCCCAGGGCGCAGACCACCTTTTATCTGACTACTTGCCAGAAATCTGTGTCTTTACTAGATTGTATGCTCCTCAAAGGAAGGGGAGGACCATGGTTCATTGATCTTTGTATCTTTAAAGTGGAGCTGGACGTGAGTGAGATCCTGAAAACCAGAATCCTCACTCAGTCACAGTTCACCACTACTGGTTTTGAGGTGAAAATGCGTGAAGATGAGGTCAGACTACTGCACGCTATTTATGACTGCAGAGTGGTGGCTAAAAGCCCACATAGAACTCATAGCCTGGGCAAAGTGGTTCACCATGCGTGAGTCACAGCATCCTCTTGGCATCCTGAGGCGTTCAAGAACTGGACTAAAAACTGGCTTCCTTTGTCTTTTGTTCTGAGGCCCATCCCCAGGTCTTGAACACCCTGGTGGTAGGAAGGATGAAGACAGCTGAATCTAACAGGGAGATGGTCTAGGGAAGTAGAGCCTAGAGCACAACTGGCCTAAGTTATACCCCTGAGGCATTGGGTTGCGGAGGTTGGTAGGAAGCTGAAGGCTTAATTTACCACACTAACCAAATGTAAGGACATGATCTGGAAATAAAGACGGAGACTAAACAAGGCAGGCAGAGAGCAGACCAAGGATGCAAGAGGATTTAACTTCTTGTTCATTGCACAGAAGATCCCACCCAGCATTATGGCCCGTGGTGTCCCAAGTACCTTCTCCTTGGGAGCGAGCTGCAAAGAGGAGAGCCCTGACTCCTGCCACCAGATGGAGCTGGCCCTGCATCTAGTCCTGATTTCCACCTAGCAGGTGCTGAGTAAGGCTTCATTTAATGTACTGAATTGGATAAATACTCAGGAACATGCATATATCCTAGTGGAGAGACTGAGGGGTTACTCTGTGTCAGTGAGAACATGTGAGATAAAAACTATGAGGATTTCCCTGGGATCTTAACACAAGACATGGTATAGTATATGCTTAAGAGTGAGAATTGCAGAGCCGTGCGATCTTGGGTAAGTTCTAGCTGTCTTATGAATTAGGATAGCTATAGAGTGGCAAAGAGGAGCTACATCAGTGGTTATGTCTAGGTCTTTGTGTCTAAGATGGTTTGAAATTCCCCGGAAAGAAATACATAGACTTTATCACATCCTCTGCTTCTTTTACCTGAATATTTCTTCCTGCTTCACAGCCCATATCCTGGCTGCACCAGTGAGCCTTCTCATACAGAGGGGAAATCTTACTGAAGCTGGTTATGGTCCTGTTATTTAGGCAGCTGCTTTTTGGTGTGATCCCAAGTGAAATGTTTGAGCTGGCTCCTCCCTCAGGCTTGGAAGTCACCTGGCTAGTATGAACTTTGATGGTCCTGGGATGCGCAGCTGGAATTTCTGGCTTGTGTTGTATCAAGCAGGTGGTTCGGGACCAAAGGGCACAGCAGTTGGCAACAATGGTTGTTGGAAGGTTACCAAGGCCTGGGAACATTCTCATCTCAGGCGTATGTGGGTATGCGTGACTGCGTGTGTGTGTGTGTGCATGCGTGTGTGCGTGTGTGCATGCGTGTGTGTGTGTGTAGTCTCTCCAGATGGGTGAAAAAGGTCTCACTAGGAAACTTTGAAGTAGAATTTTCTTCCCAGCCTGCCTGGTGTTCAGTGTTCAGAATTTCACATTTCTGTTGGCAGTTTGAGGGTCTTCTGCAATGCAGCCTTCTGCTCTATTCACAATCCTATTTTGCCTGACCAATTAGAAGTCTGACTTGGGAGTTCTGCATGCCTTTCCGATTGTGTTCTTTTAACTCTTTTATTTTTATTTACCTTTTCAACTGAATTTCACCACCACTTCTATGGGAATCATCCCTGGGAAGTGAAATCTCTTCCTCCTAAAAAGCATCTGGCAGAGGCCAAGGGACTCTTGGGTGAACAAAGACTTTTGTTTTGATCCCTGATTGAGTTAACTTCTTCCCCCATATTCCTGCAACAGCAACTCTTGTCACTTTCTAAATTCCAAGAGGAGGATTTGCTTTTGGAATTAGGGGGAAAAAAAAATCAATGCTTAAAGACTTCTCTTCTTTGAATTCTATTTTGTTGAATCATTTGTAATCTTTTATTTCCCTTGATAGATTTTACATAAGAATATTCATTCAACTAATACTTACTAAGTATGTGCTGGGGCAGGGCCCAGTTCTAGACACTGAAGGAAAATCTAAAATGTATACTACATCTCTACATCTATAACTTTTTGTTTCTTTTCTTTTTTTCTTTCTTTCTTTCTTTCTTTTTTTTTTTTTTTTTGTTTGAGATGGAGTCTAGCTCTGTTGCCCTGGCTGGAGTGCAGTGGTACAATCTAAACTCACTGAAACCGCCGCCTTCCAGGTTCAAGTGATTCTTGTGCCACAGCCTCCCAGGTAGCTGGGATTACAGGCACCAGCCACCATGCCCAGCTAATTTTTGTATTTTTAGTAAAGATGGGGTTTCGCCATGTTGACCAGGCTGGTCTCAAACTTCTGACCTCAAGTGATCCACCGACGTTGGCCTCTGTAAGTGCAGAGATTACAGGCGTGAGCCACCATGCCCAACCTCTAGCTCTATATCTACACCTAAAATATAGACTATAATCTAGAAAGGAAGACACAGTATAAGCAAAAGTGAATCCAATAGTGATTGTTATACAAGGCAATATAGTGCTACAAAAATGATACAACTTGAGTGTTTTGAGAGGTGGGAGGGTTTACTTCTGATTGAATAGAGGGAAGGTTTGGTGAGAGCTTCCTGGAAGAGGTGGTATCACAGCTGTGGCTTGAAGGGTAAGTCTTCTTGCTGCTTATCTGGCTCTAAGAATCGAAACGAGCTGCTTCAGACATCAATGTTCCCCAAATAACGCCTCAGACTACTGTGGGTGCTTCTTGTTGCTGTTTTGCGAGCAACACCAGCGCAGGGTTCCTGAGTGGAGTCGAGTGTGTTGGTGTCGATCCACATGGTTGGCTCTCCGCCTCACTTTTCCTGGGCCCAGGCATCTCAGGCACCACTGCTCCAAGCCATTTGTTATCACCACATGTGTGGCTGGGAAAACTGCTGCATGTTTCTAACCTGCTGTGGAGCCTGTTTTGAGCAGGGCACTGGGCTGGTTGTTGATCAGCACATTTTGCTGAGATATGCAGCGTTAGATTGGACTGAACACCCTGGAAAGGGTGTCTGGACCTGCCATCTTGTCCGTCTGCCATTAATGAGGCCACTCTGACCTTGGCTGAGTCACTTCCCACTGTACTCCGCTTTCCTCTTTGTAAAATCAGAAGGTTAGTTAGAGGAGAATGGAAGACCCTCCCTGTCCTAATTCCCTGGATTTTTTGATGGGAGTGTGGCCATGCCTCAGCATGCTGTTGTGGGGGCATGTGAGGCCTGCCTTCCTGGGGGTCCTGTACCTTAGGATAGGGGCATTATGAACACTAATGTGGAGTCAGCCCTGCCAGACTTGAATGGGCTGAGCCAGCTTCGGCCGGAGTCCACCCCCCGCAGACCCTCTGCCACATATTAGGCTACTTGTATTCCTCATTCCTAGCTTCCTGTGTTTCTTGATTTCAGTTGAGCTTTCCCTTCTCTTCGATGAGACAATTTAGAATAAGTCCCATCACTTTTCAGGAGGGAAAATGAGTGTGAGGTGCTCTGGTCTGGAGCCCACGTATGAAGCCCACAACAAATGTTGTGCAATGAATGAAAGAACCGCTGACTTCAACTTGCTGTAGGACATGTGTTCTCAGTGGGACCCAAGTTCATGCTTGCTGGGGTGTGGAGAGGGAAGGGCAACGAAACATCTTATTATTTTTTATGTATAAAGCACAGATCTATCCATATATATAATATACAGTGTATATGTGGTATTAAAATTTCATGATTAGGAAAAATGGTATCTAAAAAGGCTGCTTCAGAGGGACCATAGTGAAGAAAAAGTTGAGAAACTGCTCTAGGACTACATGACTTTCACTCAGTTTGCTGTAAAGAAAGATTTTGTTTCTCTTTCCACAGTAAAGAACATTTCAATGCCATTGAAATGTGCAAAGACTCCTTCCTTCTTCTCAGTGTACTCATTCAAAGGGCATAGCCCACAGTTAAGCTTTTCCTGGGGCACTGTTGCTCATCACCCATGGAGCCTTTTGGCATGGACTCTATGGCCACCAGCAGGGTCCCATGCCATCTTCTGAGAAGAGACAGCTTAGTATGAGGCAGACTCAGGGTATTAGTCCATTTTCATGGTGCTGATAAAGACATACCAAGACTGGGAAGAAAAAGAGGTTTAATGGACTTACAGTTCCACATGCCTGGGGAGGCCTCACAATCATGGTGGAAGGCAAGCAAGTTACATCTTACATGAATGGCAGCAGGTAAAGAGAGCGAGCTTGTGCAGGGAAACTCCTGTTTTTAAAACCATCAGATCTTGTGTGACTTATTCATTAACATGAGAACAGCACAGGAAAGACCTGCCCTCATGATTCAATTACTTCCCACCAGGTTTCTCCCACAACATGTGGGGACTGTGGGAGTTATAATTCAATATAAGATTTGGGTGGGGACACAGCCAAACCGTATCACCCAGATTCCAGTTTCAGCTCCTCTGCTTGCTATGTGAGTTTGGGTAGGTCACTTAACTTCTTTGAACTATGATTTCATCATCTGCAAACCAGAGAGTGTAGCACCTACTTCATGATGTATAAATTAAAATGAAGTCATATGTTGCTATGTACCCTACATAGTACGTAGAATACCATGGATCATATGTACCATACATGGTACCTAGAAGATGTGTGGTGGTGTAAACTCTCTTTGTTCTTATACCAAAATTTACTTTTTCCTCC
>PVKV010025775.1:0-29104 GCA_004027835.1 Alouatta palliata | reverse complement strand
TGGGAACTGAGGTTCCTGCTCTCAGAGTTCAAGGATGTGCATGGATACCCAGGGTTCTTCGGGGGGTCTCAGGGGATTGAGGGCATCCTGGGAACTGAGGTTCCTGCTCTCAGAGTTCAAGGATGTGCATGGATACCCAGGGTTCTTTGGGGGTTTTCAGGAATTGTGAGCATCCTGGGAACTGAGATTCCTGCTCTTGGAGAGTTCTAGGACACCAGGGGTTCTTCGGGGGGTCTCAGGGGATTGCGGGTATCCTGGAAACTGAGATGCCTCTCTCAGAGCTGGGGAAGGAAGAAGGATATAGCTTTCTGTCCCAGATTCCAGAGACTCAGGAACAACTGGGGTGTGCCCACTCAGAGAGACGCAGGGAGACCATGCCTGTCCATCCACCCAGTCACGCGTGTCTGGCATTGGCCACAGGCATGGTGCTGGGGCAGCTGCTGTGTCCACCTATGTGTGAGCCCAGCGTCTCCTGTTAGTGCCTCTCACTGCAGGCCAGTTCACGGACAAGCATTAGCATGGACTAGCACCTCAGTGCAGCCAGGAGAAGCCCTTATCACATACGCTTGCCTCTGATGATCCTGTAAAAAGACTGTTCATTTTGGGGGGTTCCTAGTCCTGGAATTTTGCTTCCACCTTCAGGAAATGCACTGGTGACTCTGCTGAGTCTTGCTAAGAACTCCCGTTGCCACGATGAACACCCCCGTCATGCGGGCTACTCTGGGAAAGGTTCCAGCTGTGTCTCCGGCCACAGCCTCTGGCCTGTCATGTGAACCACTCAGTGTCTGGCCATTGTCACGCTGATGGTGAACTGGGCAGTCTTCTGTTTCAGCATTGAAGGGTCAGTCATTGGAAACTGTAGACAAGCAGACGTCAGCACAGGAAACAGCTGTTTCACTCTTTTCTTAGGTCACTCTTGCCTTGCTGTAAGGAAATATTTGAGACAGGGTAATTTGTGAGGAAAAGAGGTTTTACTGGCTTACGGTTCTGCAGGCTCTACAGGAAGCATGGCACTGCAGACTGCGCGGCTTCTGGGGAGGCCTCTGGCAGCTTACAGTCACGGCGGGAGGTGGAGGAGGAGCGGGCACGTCACACGGTGAAAGCAGGAGACAGAGAGAGAGCAGGAGGTGCCACCCACTGAAAACAGCCAGGTCTCTGAGAACTCACTCGTGAGGACAGCACGAAGTGGTCTAAATCTTTTCATGGGAAATCCACCCCCAGGACCCAGTCGCCTCCCACCAGACCCTGCCTCCAATACTGAGGATTTCAATTCAACCTGGGATTTGGGCAGGGACAAAAGTACCGATTATGTGACCCCTTGAGGCCCTTGTTTTCTGTGTAATTATCTTAAAGAGTCATGGACTCTTAAGGCACGACAGGACCTTAGAAACACAACCTTTTCATTTTGAACAGGAGGAAACTGAAGTGTGGAATAAAGTGACTTGTCTGAAGTTCGGCAGCAGGTTCTAGCAAGTTCTATTCTGTTCTTCCAGGATGGCACTCTCCACCTCATCTCATGACTGGGGCCCTTGAATACCAAGTTTTCAGAGGACTCAGATAGAGAGGGGTTGCTCAAAGCTCTGGGCTGGAAACCAGAATGGCAGCCATGGATTGGGTGGAAAGTTTACAGCAGTTTGCAGGTGTAGACCCCACCCTACTCCTCAGGATCTCAACACACCCACCCAGCCTATGCAGGCTTAGGAGCAGTGAAGAAATTACATCAAGATTAGATGTCTTCTCAGCTGATTTCTAAAAGTTTTTTATTTATTTTATTTTATAGAGATAGGGTCTCTATATGGCTCAGGGTAGTCTTGAATTCCTGGGCTCAAGCAGTCTTCCCACCTTGGTCTCCCAAAGTGCTGGGGTTACAGGTATGAGTCACCATGCCTGGCCTCAGCTGAATTTTAAGTCCAATGTTATTCAATTTCTCCCAACTTAATTTGATGAGCTTATTACTTAGCTCAGTATGAAAGTCTGCTGCACACAATGTACAACATTCCTACACCCCACTTTGTGAATTCAGATCCATTGCTTCCAAATGAGATATTTGAAAACAAAATTCAGTCTTGCATCAAAAATGGAATACACTGTATTAATAACTGTTGTGTGACAAATTGCCCCAAACGTTAGTGGCTTAAATGGTAGATAGTTATTTCATGGTCTCTATGGGTCAGGAATCTTGGCATGGCCTTCACGGGGCTCTGCAGTACAGGGTCTCTCTCAAGGCTGTCAGATGTCAGCTGAGACTGCAATCATCTCAAGGCTCAGCTGGGGCAGAACTTGCTTACAAGCTCACTCAGTGGCTTGGCAGATGTTATTGGGGTTCCCCAAGGCTGTTCACCCGAGGGCCTCAGGTCCTCACTGGCTATTCACCCGAGGGCCACGGGTCCTCACTGGCTGTTCACCTGAGGGCCTCGGGTCCTCACTGGCTATTCACCCGAGGGCCACGGGTCCTCACTGGCTGTTCACCCGAGGGCCTCGGGTCCTCACTGGCTATTCACCCGAGGGCCTCGGGTCCTCACTGGCTATTCACCCGAGGGCCTCGGGTCCTCACTGGCTATTCACCCGAGGGCCACGGGTCCTCGCTGGCTGTTCACCTGAGGGCCACGGGTCTTCGCTGGCTGTTCACCCGAGGGCCTGGGGTCCTCGCTGGCTATTTACCTGAGGGCCTCAGGTCCTCACTGGCTATTCACCCGAGGGCCTTGGGTCCTCACTGGCTGTTCACCTGAGGGCCTCGGGTCCTCACTAGCTATTCACCTGAGGGCCTCAGGTCCTCACTAGCTGTTCACCCAATGGCCATGGGTCCTTGCTGGCTGTTTGCTGGAGACTTCTCCTGAGGGCAGCTCACAGCACAGCAGCTGGCTTCATCAACATGAATGGGTGGGAGAGGCTGAGACTGAGAGTGTGAACCTGTAATCAGGAGAGAGTCTAGGATGGAAGTCTTAGTCTTTTATAACCTAGTCTCAGAAGTGGCATTCATCACTTTTGTCATAATCTATTTGGTAGAAGCAAGTCATGAGGCCCAGCCCACGCACATGGGAAGGAAACCAAAGGGAGTGAATCCCAGGAGGTGGGTCATTACAAGCCGCTTCAGAAGCTGCTGATCACATATACTATGATCAGGTCAGGTCTATTCTGGGAATGTGTTAGGGGGGTTCAATAACGGATTACCAACAAAACCATCACATTAACAGGTTGTAAAGGATTAAATCATCGTAACAATATATGTTGAAAAGACATGTAATATATCTTAACAGCCATTCCTAATTAGAAAAAAAAAAAACTCTATGTAAAATGGGAACAGAATGAAACTACTTAAGTATAATCAAAACCAGCAAACCCCCTTCACTTAAATTCAGGGTCTAGACAGGGAGGCCTTCATTACCATTATTTAACATTGTGTTGGAGATTGTAGAAAAAGCAGCATAAGAAACAAAAGGGAATAAGTGATATACAACTGAAAAAGGAGACATAAAATGACCTCCTTTGTGCAGACGACATGAATGTACATGGAAAACCCAAGAGATGCTAGTAACACACTACTAAAATTAATGAAGAATTTGGCTACATGGCTGGATACAAAATAGCTGTATTAAAAACCAGTAGCTTAAAAACAAAACAAAACGGTCCAACAAACACAAAAATAGCTTTCTTTCAACAAAGATGCCGAGAACACACAATGGGGAAAGGCAGTCTGTTGGATAAAGGTGTTGAGCAGACTGCATATCCACATATGGAAGAAGGAAGGTGAACCTGAACCCTACCCGCACCTTTACATGAATTAACGCAAAGTGGAGTAACGATGTGCCTCGAAGACCTCAAACTATAAAACGACCAGAGGAAACTACAGGGAAAAACCTGCACAACGTTGATCTGGGCAGTGATTTCTTGGTATGACCCCGAAGGCACAGGCAACAAAAGTAAAAGCAGACCAACGGAATTACATGAAACTAAAAGGCATCTTCACAGCGAAGAAAACAGCTGATAGAGTGAAGCTGCAACCCACAGACTGAGAAAAAATCTTTGGAAATCATACATTGCATAAGGGGCTAATTTTCAAAATATATGAAGAACTCAAACTACTTAATAACAAAAATTAAAACCTTATTAAAAACAGGCAAAGGACTTGAATAGACATTTTTCAAAAGAAGACATGCAAATGGCCAATAGATAAATGAAAAAACGCCCAACATTTCTAATCATTAGAGAAACACAAGTTAAAACCACGGTGAGACGTCTCCTCATACCTGTTACACTGGCTATGATAAAAAGATAGCAGGTAAGCGTTGGCTAAGATGTGGAGCAGAGTGAGCCCTGGTACGCTGCTAGTGGCATTGTCAATCAGAATAGCCAGTTTGGAAAACAGTATGGAGGTTACTGAAAAACTAAAACTGGGCTTATCATATGGTTCAGCAACCCCACTGCTGGGTATTCACCCAAAGGAACTAACTCATTCGCTGAAGAGGCATCCTCCCTCCCACATTCATTGCCACATTATTCACAATAGCCAAGATATGGAAACAACCTGGGTGTCATCAACAGACGAATGGATTTTTAAAAATGTGCTACGCATACCCAATGGAATACTGAAAATGACATACATGTGCATATAAATAAAGGGGAATTTTAAAAAGAAAATTAAAATAAAAAGCCCAGATTCTCTTCTTAGCCTTAAAAACAGGAAATTCTGTCCCTTGCAATAACATGAACACATCTGGAGGACATTACGTTAAGTGAAATGAGCCAGGTATGGAGAGAAGAAATACTGTATTATCTCACTTACATGCAGAATTTAAGTCAAACTCATAGAGGTAGAGAGTAGACTGGTGGTTGCCAGAGGCTGGGTGAGGGGGCGTGGGAGAAAGTGGACAAGGAAGGGAGATATTGGCCCATGGTGCGAAGTTCAGTCAGACAGGAGGAATGTGTTCTGGGTTCTGTTGCAAGCATGGTGGCTGGAGTTGACAGTAATGCATTATATATTTGAAAATAGCAAAAAGGGAGGATTTTCAGTGTTCTCACCACAAAGAAATGATAAATATTTGAGGTGATGAATATGCTATTTAGTGTGATTTGATCATTCCACAATGTATACATGTACCAAAACATCATATTGATCCCATAAAATGTGCTATTATTTGTCAATTAAAAATAAAGTAAAATCACACCTAGCTTCATCACAGTCAAACTGCCAAAAACAAAATGTAAAGAGAAAGTTTTAAAAGCAGCCAGGGGAAAATGGCATAGTCTGCACAAGTGTCAATGATGGAATGGCCACTGACTTCTCCTTAGAGACAGTGGAGGCTGGAAAACAGTGGAATGCCGTATGTAAAGGGCTGGAAGAGTGAAAGAAACAAACTGTGAACCTGGTGTTGTATATCAGCAGAAAATACTGTTCAAGAATAAAAACAACTACAAGCAATATAAATCCTACCAATGGAGAATGGGTGGACATAACAGTACACCCGTGACATGGATGTGGACTATTATGCATCCGTTAAAAAGCATGAGTTAGAACTAAGCCAGCTGACATAGAAGGGGTGAGAAATTGTGTGTTTGTGTGTGTTCACAATATGGTTGTGTGTGTTTACATATGAGCGGCGTGCCAAGGGGAAGGCGGGTCAGTCTGTCCCAGGTGTGGGGCTTTTCATTATCAGCACACGCCAGCAATTCTAGTGTCACATCCGACGCTCTCCCCGGCGCTGACGGAAGGCCTCTCTGCTCGCTCTCTCAGCAAGCCGCTGCGTCTCTACGCTTGGTTTATATAAACATGAAGGCACGCATGGAAGGGCACACGGTTGGTTGTCGGCCCAGGTTACCTGCAAGGGGTTGGGGTTGGCATGGCGGGGGGAAGGACGGATCGCGAAGCAAAAATGGAAGGGCCGGCAGAAGGGACTGCCCTAAAATCCTGAACAGTATTCTGATATGATGACATGTACACGGTTACTGAAAATCACATACATGCGCATGTAAATAAGGGGGAATTTTAAAGAGAAAATTAAAGTAAAAAGCCCAGATTATCTTCTCAGAAAAACACACTTCCCATTGAATTCAGAAGGGTTACATACCCCTAAAGGCCACACGTGGCTCCTCCCAGAGTTGAGTGGGTCCGCGGCAGACCCTGGACGTGTCTGGTATGCGGTGCGAGGTGTTCTCTGAATGAGGGACAGTTTTCCCACCTGCATAAGGGCACCTGCTTCATGGAGCAGCTCTGGGTCTCGTACACAGACAGCACATGAGAGTTTACTGCCAGGCAGCCCTCAGTCTGTGCATGTCACAGTCAACTTCAGAATTTCTAAGAATGATGTCTAGTCCCACCCTAGACCCTAGACTTTCTCAGACAGAATCTGCGAGGGGATGGCCCAGGCAGAATTATCTTTTTTTGTTTTCTTTTGAGATGGAGTTTTGCTCTTGTTGCCCAGGCTGGAGTGCAGTGGCAGAATCTCGGCTCAGTGCAACCTCCACCTCCGGGGTTAAGGCAGTTCTCCTGCCTCAGCCTCCCCAGTAGCTGGGAATACAGGCATGCACCAGCACGCCCGGCCAATTTTGTATTTTTAGTAGAGACGGGGTTTCTCCGTGTTTGTCAGGCTGGTCTTGAACGCCTCACCTCAGGTGGTCCGCCTGCCTCGGCCTCCCGAAGTGCTGGGATTACAGGTGTGAGCCACTGTGCCCGGCCCCAGAATTATCTTTTGAAAGCTTTGCATATTAGGTGCTTGATAAAAGCTAGTTGGATTTGAATTTGGCTACAGCTCAGATAATCTGGGCAACTGGGGTGTCTGCGAAGGATATGTGACCATCTCCTGGTGTAAAACCTTCAAGTGATGGTGAAGTCAGGCCTCACTGAGTGCAGAGTTGAGAAGACTTGCTTGTTCATGCTTATTTGAAAGCAGCTGCACCTCATTGAATTTCTCTTTGTTTCTATAATTCTCTCACTCTTTCTTCAATCTTCCTTTCCTCACCCAAAATAGACCCTGCCTATTTTCTCTCTTTCTTCCTCCACTTAATCTTTTCTTTTTTCCCTTTCCTTATTCCTCATTCTTAACAGGTCCTAAGTCTCTGTTGTATGTATTTTAAAAGCTTTCATCTTTTGTTTTTAATTAAAAGAGGAGCTTACTCCTGTCTCCAAACCCTTGCACGTGGCACTCGGAACTGGGCTTGCCGGGCTTACGAGGTGCAGCTGTGCCCTCTTGCTCTGTAACACCCTCTCTGCCAGAAACAGCTCAGCAGGAAGGCAGTGGGGCACCCTGGAAACATGCCCTGGGCCCCACCTTACAGCCTCTGCTCCGCTCCCTTCTTGGCAGAGTGGCTCAGGGACAGTCTGCACCCTCCTGCCAGGAGGTCCTGGCCCTGGCAGCTTCATGGCTCTTGGTGGACCTCAGGACTCTGTGGGGTCAGACAGCTGAGTGAGTTCCCAGAGAGCTGGGGAGGGCAGGGGCCTTCCACACTCCGAGGCATTTGGGGTTGTAGTCTCTCTCTTCCTTGACTAGAAGAGGCCACTTCAGCTAGTGACTCTGGTGTTTCTGACTTCGGCTATCAGCAAACTGCTCAGGGCTCTGCCCCGTCCACACCCAGCTTCTGTGAGCACGGAGGAGGCGTCATCTGCAAAGTCTGACACAGCTCATGCCTACGTTTTTACAGAGCAGCCTGGCCGTCCTTGCCTAGCTACCTCCGGCGACACACAGCCGAGAAGCAGAAGCCCCAGGAGGTGAGGCTGCAGTTGTTGAGGAGAGGGGGCTGATGCCAGGGCTGGGTCACCTGCAGCCTTCGTGGGCCCAGTGGGCCGATGAGCAGCCCATGCCAAGCCCAGCCCCCAGGAAAGCTGCCTGCAGTGCTCATGCCTTTATACTGGGACACACAGGAACTCAGGGCTCCACCCTACAGCCTCTGCTCCAGCATGTGGTGGGTCCCGGGAGACGGAGAGCCAGGCCTTCCTCTGCAGCTGCCCTGGGTAAGTGATGCCGTGGCTGTTATCCACCAGAAATGCACCACCACTGCTCCAGCAGTCACAGTTCCTCCTACTCTGGGATTTTCTCTCTTAACCATTTGCTTGGTTTAGGAAAAACCTAAGCTGCTGCCTCCCCAATTCGTCACAGAAACCCTCTGTATCACTCTTGTTGTGTGAAGCCTGTTATCATTAACTCCCAACATTTCCCATAATCCCTTATGTGCATTCAGGGGACTGGGGAGGTACTGGACACTGTGCCGGGTGCTGTATCTCAAGGTTCACTGGACCCGACAGGGAGACGGGAAGAAAGGGCCCGAGAGATGTGGGGAGTAGCCTTCGTGTCTGAGCTGTCACTCAGCTCTTTGCTTTATGCCACCATAGCACCTGCTGAAGGAACTCCATGTGGAGGAAGGCTGGGCCCTGTGAGGGGCATCTGAGGGGGATGCTCTGGCCAGCCTCAGCTGTGAGTCCACCTGCGGGGAGGAGGGGACAAGCCACCTCATGGATGTTGTACACAATGGCCCAAAAGTGAACTTAAAAATGAAGTTGGCTGGGTGCGGTGGCTCACACCTATAATCCCAGCACTTTGGGAGGCCGAGGCGGGTGGATCACAAGGTCAAGAGATCGAGACCATCCTGGTCAACATGGTGAAACCCCGTCTCTACTGAAAATACAAAAAACTTAGCTGGGGGTGGTGGCGCGCACCTGTAGTCCCAGCTACTCGGGAGGCTGAGGCAGGAGAATTGCTTGAATCCAGGCAGCGGAAGTTGCAGTGAGCCGAGGTCACGCCACTGCACTCCAGCCTGGCGCCTGATGACAGAGTGAGACTCTGTCTCAAAAAAAAAAAATGAAGTTAAGGAGAATCCAAATATAAGACAAACCATCTGAAGAAACAGCCTAGGAGATTGTCCTTGAACCTCCGGACTGTGGGGTGCCTTGCATCATACAGGTTGATATGGATGTGCTTATCTCTGTAACTTTCCTGTGCTGTCTCTGAAGAGATGTTTCAATGGCTTCATGGCCCACGTGGCACCTATAAAAGCTGAGCCTGGGGAGCCCGAGTCTGGCTGTGTCTCTAGCATTGCTTGAGGGTGGGGGCCTGTGTGGGAGACACATCCCTGCATTGGAGGTGGGTGCCCCCAGTCTCTACATATTAGTGGCCCTGTTAGGGTTACTTTGCCCATCCCCTTGGCACGACTTCTCTGTTAATTTTCTCATTATGACTTAAGGATTGTGCTTTTAGCATGGCATCTAAGATCTCTGGTCTAATATAAGGTCACAAAGATTTTTTTTTCCTATATTTTCTTCTACAAGTTTTATAGATTTAGCTATTTAGTCCATTTTCACACTGCTGATAAAGACACACCTGAGACTGGGTAACTTATAAAGAGAAAGAGGTTTAATGGACTCAGTTCTATTTGGCTGGGGAGGCCTCACAATCGTGGCAGAAGGCAAAAGGCACACCTTACATGGTGGCAGGCAAGAGAAATCTTGTTCAGGGGAACTTGCATTTATCAGATCTCGTGAGACTTATTCACCATCATAAGAACAGCATGGGAAAGACTCACCCTCGTGATGCAGTTACCTCCCATAGGTCTCTCCCACAGTGTGTGGGAATTATGGGAACTACAGTTGGAGATTTGGGTGGGGACATGGCCAAACCTGGCCAAGGTCTATAATTCCCTTTTGAGTTACTTTGTGTGTATGGTGTGAGGAAAGTTCTATATCCACCTTTCTTGCATATGGACATCAATTTTCCTAGCATTATTTGTTAAAAGACGATTCATTTCCCCCCATTGAACTGCCTTGCTACCTTTGTTCAAGGTCAGTTTATTGTAAATGTAAGGATTTATTTCTGGGCTCTCCATTCTGTTCCATTAATCTAGAAGTCCATCCTTAATGCCAGTTCCACACTGTCTGGATTATTGTGCCTTTGTAGTAAGTGTTGAAATTAGGAAATGTAAGTCTTACAGCTTTGTTTTCTTATTCCAAATTGTTTTGGTATTCTGGATCCTTTGCAGTTTCATATAAATTTTAGGATTGTCTTGTGATTTTCTGCAAAAAGAGCCTGCTGGGATTTCAGCATGGATCACAGTGAGTTTACAAATGTGGAAAGCATAGCGATTTCACAATGTCGAATTGTCCAATCCACAAACATTGGCTCTCTCTCCATTTATTTATATCTTCTTTAAAGTCTCTCAGCAGGTTTTGCACTTGTTTTGTTAAATTTAACTTATCTTTTTTCCCCATTTTGATGCTACTGTGAATAGAATTGTCTTAATTTTCCTACTCATTGCTATTATACTGAGCTACAATTGATGGCATATAGAAATATAGTTGATTTTTGAAATTGTGTATCTTGTGATCTTGCTAACCTTGTTTATTAGTTTCAGTAGTATTTTTGGTGGATTTCCTAGAATTTTCTATAAAAAGATAACTGCAAATAGAGCTTTACTTCTCTTTTTTCCACTACAGATGCCTTTATTTCATCTTCTACCTTGTTGCATTGGCTAGAACCTCAAGTACAGTGATGAATAGAAGCAATGAGAGTGGGCATTCTTTCCTCATTCTTGATCTTAGAGGAAAACATTGTCATCAGTCTCTCATCTTTAGGTGTTGGTAGCTGTAGATGTTACCTAGATGCCCTCTGTCAAATTGAGGAAGTTTATCTTCCATTTGCAGTTTATGGAGATATTTTATTATGGAAGAGTGCTGGAAATTTTTGAATGCTTTTTCTGAGTCTATTGAGATAATCATGTGGTTTTCGTTCTTCATTCTATGTATGGTATATTCCGTTAGTTAAGTATTGGATGTTAAACCGATGTTTGGATGTTAGGGAATAAATCCTCCTTTGTTAATATTTTGTTATGGATTTTTGTATCTATGTTCATGACAGATATGGTGCTATGCTTTTCTTTACTTGTGATGTCTTTGGCTAGGATGTAAGGATAACACTGACCTCATCAGATGAATTGAGAGGTATTTCTTCCTCTTGTTTTCTTGAACAGTTTGTAAGGGATTGGTATTATTTCTTTTTTAATATTTACTAGAATTCACCAGTGAAGCCATCTGGCTTTCCCTTATAGGATGATTGTAATTATTAATTCAATGTCTTTACTAGTTATATGTCTATTCAGATACTCTGCCTTGTTGAGTCAGATTCGGTAATTTGTGTATTTCTTTGAATTTGTCCATCTCTAATGGAATTTGTCTATTAGACATTCTAAGATGTCTAATTCACTGGCATAAAGTTGTTGATATTATTATTTTATAAACCTTTTAACATGCATGGGATCAATAGTTAGTCTCCCTTCTTACCCCTGGTTTTAGTCACTTGTAGAAGGATGGGAGGGGTATAAAGATTTTTGTTTCACATCCCCTGCCCTTGCCTGGGGTCCTCTGGTTTGACCTGACTCCCAGCATCCACCTGTGGTTGGTCATCTGACCTGGCTGACCGGTCACACGTGATGAATGGGGACCCCTGAGGCACAGTGACTAGCACTAGAAAGGGGCTCAGTACGTGTTAGCTTCTCTTCTGTATTTGCCTTCCTTCACTCTGGGTCTACCAGGACTGTGGCAAACTCCCCACGTGGTCTGGACAGGAAAGTCCCAAGCACCTCTCTGACCTGGGGTGTGGCCACGTCACAGAGGGGTCCTCCCCACCACATACAGACACACGCACAGCAGTGCTGACGTCCAGATGCTTCAACACAGGGCTGCCCTCCACCCTGCTTCCTTAACAGAATGGGGACTGGAGCGGGGCTGGGGCTGGGTGTGGGTGACGGGATGGTCACCATTGGGGGCACAAGCCAGGTGTTGGTGCTAGGTGAGGGTGTAGGAGTGGCTGAGTCATGAGCCAGGATACGGGCCAAGGCCAGCTGCCACTCAGGGATTCTGCGCCTTTGTCCTGTGCTGGCCCCGAGGCAAGCTGGACGTGGGCCGGGTACATCCTCGCTGACTCCAGCTTGTAGCAGGGGAGTGAGAGTGCCGGTCAGACCTGGGAAGGGGCCACCCTCCTGGTCCTCTGCTTTTCCCCTTTCCTGTCTCTGAAAGAGCCACACAGAAAATGGTGTCTGCATCAAATACCATCTCCTTACAGATGCTTCTGGCCTGGAAACACCCGCAACTCCGCTGATTGGCTGGAACCTGTGGGCTTTGGCTTTTGTGCTCCTTGTTAACATTTTTGTTCCTATCTACACTAATTAGGCATAAACAGAGGGACAAAACTCCCCAAATATGGGAGATGCTAATGGCCTGTCAGGAGGTCTCTTCTGCGGGCCTCATGGAGTTCCTTTCTCAAGAGCAGAAGTTGTGTTTTTGTTTAAAGCAAGGAATGTGGATCTTGCCCAGCATTGAGTTTGCAGGTTCCCCAAGCTTTCGGAGCTGCTGGAGAAGACTTTAGGGGGTATTGCTGGCTCCGTGACAAGCCCCCCAGAGTCTTGCTCAGTGCCGAAGCCACGCCCCAACATGGCAGTCACCAGCAGGCCTGTCCAGCCCTGTCGTCGGAGCCCCAGGCATACACCTGCTGAGCGACCGCGTGGGGGCTCTTTCCAGGTGAATCCCAGCGGGGTTGGCAGGGAGTGGACCCAGTCTGGTTTCCTCCCCCAACTGAGCCCCACCTGTCTCAGGACAGTGACATGGTTGAGATATCTGCCCTCGCCAAGCCTCATGTTGAAATGCAATCCCCAGTGTTGGAGGTGGGGCCTGGTGGGAGGTGTTTGCGTCATGGGGCTGGATCCCACAGAGCCTGGTGCTGTCCTTGTGATAGTGAGTTTGCTCTCATGGATCTGGTTTTATAAAGTGTAGCCCCTCCCTCCCCCCGCTTCCACTCCTGCCATGTGGGATGCTTGTTCCCCCTCACCTTCTGCCATGATTGCAGCTTCCTGAGCCTTCCCCAGAAGCAGATGCAGGCGCCAGGCTTCCTGTACAGCCTGCAGAACCATGAGCCAGTTAAACCTTTTCTCTTACAAATGACACAGCCTCAGGTATTTATAGCAATGCAAGAATGGCCTAACGCAGACAGCCAGCATACCCTCCACTGGGGCCACCACCGTGCAGAGTGAGGCATCCACTCCTCACGGCGAACACACCCTCCACTGGGGCCACCATGGCACAGAGCGAGGCGTCCACCCCTCACAGCCAGCACACCCTCCACTGGGGCCACCATGGCACAGAGCGAGGTGTCCACCCCTCACGGCCAGCACACCCTCCACTGGGAACACCATGGCACAGAGCGAGGCATCCTCCACTCCCCACCACAGCTGCTCCCTGTGGTCTCCAGCGTGAGTCAGGGTCCCCACAGCCCATGGGTGATGATGGAGCTGCGAGGAGCCTCGTGGCTTCCAGGCTCCTTCTCCACGGCTTCCTGGTCTCATGTCCTGCCCACTCTTCCCTCCCATTGCAGAGCAGCGTCTCATGCTGGGACTTCCTGGCTCCATTTCAGGTCTCTCCTTCCCCGCTGGTGGCCCACCTCCAGAGACGCAGAGGAACTCAGACAGGGTGCACTGGGTCTGCTCAGGCCTGTGCCCAGGAAAGTCTAGGTATGAGTGGGACAGAGGCTCTGGGGCCAAGTGGCCCACAACCGTCCCCCGTAAAGGACCACGGTGGAGCCCCTTGGTGCAGGTCTGTGCTCCTCTGCGGACCGCCACGAGATCCCCAGCCCCTGACGTTCTCCTGGAGCCCCTCCCAGAGCCACTGCCTTTGTTCTGGAACTCACTTCACCCCCTTTCTTCTCTCCTGTGAACTCCATTTCTGTGGTTTAGGGCAATTCCTCCTGCAGAGATCAAGGTGGTTGATAACATCATGACACACTGCCCTCAGACAGGATTAGTGCAACCCAGCTCCTAACCGCAGGCTCCTAGGGGCAGGGGCCCCTTCAACCTGAGGGCAGTGGAAGGGAGCGTTTCTCTCAGAACAGGGAAGGCGGGCACGGCTGTGGCTGCACAGGGCCTGGTGCCACGGAGGCTCAGAGGACGACTCTGAAGACAGTCCATGCAGCCCCCACTTGCGGCTGGGAGACCGTCTGGGACTGGCCATGGTCCTTAGGGACGACCTCGGCCCCACAGCGGCTTCCACGCAGCCTCGGCCCTTCCCACACAGCACTGCTTCTCTTGTGTTACTTTTCCTGTAAATAATGTATAATCCCGTTAAGAAAATGAAACAGCGTGAAGCACATAAAATGAGCAGTGTGAGTTCTTACCCCCCACCCTTAGTTTGGTTTTCTTTTTCTTTTTTTTTTTTTTTTTTGGAAACAGGACCTCAGTCTGCTCCCAGGTTGGAGTGCAGTGGTGCAATCAGCAGCCACTGTGGCCTCGACCTCCTGGGCTCAAGGGATCCTCCCACCTCTGCCTCCTGAGTAGGGGAACTACAGGCGCACACCCTCAGGCCTGGTTGCATTTGCTTATTTTTATTTTTTTGCGGAGACAAGGTCTTGCTGTGTTACTCAGGCCGTTCTTGAGCTGCTGGCCTCAGGCAATCCTCCTGCCTCTGCCTCACAAAGTGCTGGGGTTATAGGCGTCAGCCCCCAAGCCTGGCCAGCCATCAGCAACCCCTGGGATTACAGCCATGAGCCCGCACACCCGGCCAGCTGTCAGCGACCTGTGTGCATGCTTCTCTGTTGGAGCCTCTGTTTCTTACAGCAGAATCGTCAAGTCTCCACATAACCCCTGCTTTCTGTGGATGTCTTCCTACCAAACTGGTTCCTTTTCCCTCCCCCGGACAGACCTTCATGTGACACTTCAGTGAGGCCTATTCCTCAGCCCAGCCCCTTCAAAGCTGTCCATCTGCTGGCCTCTGCGGCAAGGCCGAGCCGCTCTTTTCGCCGCGATGGGTGTGCCGCTCTGGGCCCCGAGCTCCCGTCTGGGCGGGTGGAGGAAGTTGTCACAGCATGTTGCTGACCTTCATGCACTGAGATAGCAGCCCTGAGGTGTTCACCCAGCCTGCAGGGCGAGGGGGGAAGACACCATGGTGTCATGTGCAGGTTTCTGGAACCTGAAAGCCGTTGGCTTTAGACGCAGACGCCCATGTGTAAAAGCTGAGCTGTGTATTTTCAGGAGACCGAAGACATCCACGGCACGAGGCGGGTGTGGGTGGAGCTCCCTGCAGCTCAGCGTGAGGGTCCCTGACTTGTGCCCGTTCTGTGTTTACATTCTGACCCTGGACCTCCAGCATTCCTCAGATTGTTGGGAACCAGGGAGTGAGACCGGCACGAAGTTCAAACCCTCCCCTGCTGTCTGCACAGCCACCAGCCTTGCAGCTGGAACCCCCTGGGGATATTGTGCAGGAACTGCAGGTGGCAGGGTGACAGTGGGCAGAACAAACGGGTGACCTTGACGAAAGTGGAACCTCACCCTCCTGTGGGCAGCTGGGAGTCTGGGCCCCGAAGCGGAGGGGACGTCTGCCGCCTTTCTCTACACACAGCTGAGGATGGTCAGCACACCCTCTACTCCAGAGAAAACTTGGTGTAGGAAGCAGGGGACTGTGAGGCCGGCTGTATCTTTCTCTGGCCTGGGGCCCAGAGTCAGAGCCTCTGTTCTGGTCCTGGTGTCCCCTCACTGCCCACTTTGAGCACCCCTGGACTCAGGCAGCCCTGCTGTAAAGCGCTACAGGTGGATGTGCTGCTGGGCCGGGGTGCCGGTCGGGGCACCTCGGTGGGAACAGAGGCCGAGGATGCACTGAGGGTTGCAGCAGCCAGAAGGGACGGGGAGGAGGCGGAGCAAGGGATGGGTGACAGGAGAACATACGTGGAGAGAACTCACGGGTGACAGTGAACACCGTCCAGGGGGCAGGAGAGGGAGGTGGTCCAGGCCCCTGGGCGTCAGGCTGGAACCAGTCAGGAGATCTGCCCGTGCATGGCAGGCAGGTGGGGCTGGTGGCAGAGGGGTTAGTTGGGACACAGAGCTCAGAGCAGGGCGGCTGTTGGGGGGACCCACGCACAGGGAGAGGCACAGGGTCAGAGCAAGAAGCCCTTCCTGCCGCAGCCAGGCTGGCTGTGGCGATGGGCCGTGGCTCCCACTGTGTGTTTATGGGGCTGAGAATGATGAAGGTGTCCCAGGCAGGGGATTCGGGGGCCAGGAGGAGCTCACAGGCCGGGCAACACCATGGGCTGGCGATACTATGTCTGGAAAAGGGAAGCCCCAGCCGGGCAGCTTCACACCCACCATGGTGTTCAGGTCGAGATACCAGCACAGAAGTCTGTCCTGAGCTCAGGCAGGGGCTGTGCACACCCTTGGGAGAATGGTCACCTGGGCGAGGGGCTGCCCCAAGGACCCCGTCACTCAAAGGCCACAGGCATGGGGGTTCAAGCTCGGTCTCGGGTCTCAGGCTTGGACCAAGGCCTGGTGAGGACCTGATGCCACAGGGGAGGCCTGGGTTCCCGCCCACATGGGGGACGCCTGTGTTTCCCGTCCATGGCAGGTGGGGAAGCCTGTGTTGCCTGTCTACACAGGGGAGGCCTGTATTTCCTGTCCATGAGGGGGAGGCCTCTGTTTCTCGTCCATGCGAGGGAGGCCTGTGTTTCCCGTCCACGCCGGAGAGGTCTGAGTTTCCCATCGACGGCAGGCGGGGGAGGCCTGTGTTTCCTGTCCACGCTGGGGAGGCCTGTGTTTCCCGTCCACGGCAGGCGGGGGAGGCCTGTGTTTCCTGTCCATGCCGGGGAGGCCTGTGTTTCCCGTCCACGGCAGGCGGGGGAGGCCTGTGTTTCCTGTCCACGCTGGGGAGGCCTGTGTTTCCCGTCCACGGCAGGCAGGGGAGGCCTGTGTTTCCTGTCCATGCTGGGGAGGCCTGTGTTTCCCGTCCACGTGGGGGAAGCCTGTGTTTCCCATCCACGTGGGAGAGGTCTGAGTTTCCCGTCCATGGCAGGCGGGTGAGGCCTGTGTTTCCCATCCACAGCAGGTGGGGGAGCTGCACCCCCTGTTCGCCCATCGCCTCCCTGAGCTCTGTGCATCTCATGGCCCAGGGCTTTGGTATCTGGGACACTTTGTTGAAAAGAGATTTTTTCCGCTGTGACCAAGAATGAGGGATTTACAAGATGTCGACGCCAGACTCTTTATGAGAACACCGTCTAGCTCACTCTGCTGGCTTCACCCCCAGCCACATCACCGTCACTTTCCAAAAGTGTCGCTGAGGAAGGCTGGCTGGGAGCACCAGTGCCGGCCCCACCCTCACTTTCTCTGTTCCCTATTTTCTCACCACTTCTTGTTACTTTGGGGCTGCTGCTTCCTTTTGCCCCCAGTCATGCTCTGGATTCTGGGCCCTGTCCTGTGGGCAGTTTTGTGAGCTTATGATGAAATGCCTGATTTGGTTGAATACCTCAAGAACGTGTGTGAGAGCTGCTGGCCTGGTGCTCTCCTTCCTGGGGGAGGGAGCCCCCCACCAATGCTGCAGGTGCTGTGCCACAGAGACCAGCCCTGGGTGCTGGTGGCTTCTCGGGGTGATAGGCAGGACCCCTTTGTCCTGTCTCCTTCCTGGATGTCTGTTTTGGCCAGGGTTTGAGGCTGTGGGGGCCAACCCCTCCTCAGGCATAAAGTCTCCTGTGGCAAGGGGACATCAGGGAGACATTGCTGTCTCCACCATGGCTGGTCTGTCTGTCGGGGAATTTGGGAACCCCAGAATCCTGCAGGCCAAAGGAACTGCACCCTTGAGATGGGGTGAGGAACTGAGGCTGGCATGACCTTTGCCAGTGCCCTTGGGGGCTCAAGTGGGACCTGGCTTTGGCATCTGCCCTTCCCAAGGGTCCTTCCGGCATGCCCAAGCCTGTCCCTCCCACAGTGGGAGCAGGGGAGCCCCCCACACATCCCCCATCCACTCTCCCCTAGTCTACAACCCTGTCAAACAGTCCACCTCCTTCACAGGAAAAGCCTCTCTCAGCAAGAACCTCCCCAGTAGCTGCCTCAGGCCAGGCCTTCCATCACAGCCCTCGCTGCTTCCCAAGCAAAGTGGTGGCTGGAGAGGGGTCAGACTGTTAGAAGGAAAACTAAGAAACAGAAAGAAATAACTTCATCATCAACAAACTGGACGTCCACTCAGAGACCCCATCTGAAAATCACCAACCACAAAGACCACACATAGATAAATCCACAAAGATGGGAAGAAACCAGTACAAAAAGGAGGAAAACACCCGAAACCAGAACACCTCTCCTCCTACAAGGGATCACAGCTCCTCACCAGCAAGGGAACAAAGCTGGATGCACAATGAGTGTGATGAAATGACAGAATCAGGCTTCAGAAAGTGGGTAATAAGAAACTTCTGTGAGCTAAAAGAACATGTTCTAACCCAACGCAAAGAAACTAAGAATCTTGAAAAAAGATTTGACAAAATGCTAATGAGAATAACCAGATTAGAGAGGAAAATAAGTGAATTGATGGAGCTGAAAAACACAACACGAGAACTTCACGAAGCATACACAAGTTTCAACAGCCGAATCGACCAAGCAGAAGAAAGGATATCAGAGGTCGAAGATCAACTCAATGAAATAAAACGAGATGGCAAAAACAGAGAAAAAAGGGTAAAAAGGAATGAACAAAGTCTCCAAGAAATATGGGACTATGTGAAAAGACATAATCTACGTTTGATAGGTGTACCTGAATGTGACAGAGAGAATGAATCCAAGCTGGAAAATACTCTTCAGGATATTATCCAGGAAAACTTCCCCAACCTAGCAAGGCAGGACAATATTCAAGTCCAGGAAATACAGAGAACACCACAAAGATATTCCTCAAGAAGAGCAACCCCAACGCACATAATGGTCAGACTCACCAGGTTTGAAATGAAGGAGAAAATGCTAAGGGCAGCCAGAGAGAAAGGTCGGGTTACCCACAAAGGGAAGCCCATCAGACTCACAGCAGATCTCTCAGCAGAAACTCTACAAGCCAGAAGAGTGGGGGCCAATATTCAACATCCTTAAAGAAAAGAACTTTCAACCCAGAATTTCATATCCAGCCAAACTAAGCTTCATAAGTGAGGGAAAAATAAAATCCTTTGCGAACAAGCAAGTACTCAGAGATTTCATCACCACCAGGCCTGCTTTACAAGAGCTCCTGAAAGAGGCACTAAACGTAGAAAGGAACAACCAGTACCAGCCACTCCAAAAACATACCAAATGGCAAAGAGCATCAACACAACGAAGAAACTGCATCAACTAATGGGCAAAACAGCCAGCTAGCATCAAAATGGCAGGATCAAATTCACATATAACAATATTAACCCTAAATGTAAATGGGCTAAATGCCCCAATCAAAAGACACAGACTGGCAAATTGGATAAAAAGCCAAAACCTGTCAGTGTGCTGTATCCAGGAAACCCATCTCACATGCAAAGATACACAAAGGCTCAAAATAAAGGGATGGAGGAAGATTTACCAAGCAAATGGAGAGCAAAAAAAAGCAGGAGTTGCAATTCTCATCTCTGATAAAATAGACTTTAAACCAACAAAGGTCAAAAGAGACAAAGAAGGACATTATATAATAGTAAAAGGATCAGTGCAACAAGAAGAGCTAACGATCCTAAATATATATGCACCCAATACAGGAGCACCCAGATACATAAGGCAAGTTCTTAATGACTTACAAAGAGACTTAGACTCCCACACAATAAAAGTGGGAGACTTGAACACCCATTATCAATATTAGATCAACGAGACAGAAAATTAACAAGGATATCCAGGACTTGAACTCAGACCTGGACCAAGCAAACCTAATAGACATTTACAGAACTCCCCACCCCAAATCCACAGAATATACATTCTTCTCAGCACCACATCACACCCACTCTAAAATTGACCACATAATTGGAAGTAAATCACTCCTCAGCAAATGCAAAAGAATGGAAATCATAACAAACAGTCTCTCAGACCACAGTGCAATCAAGTTAGAACTCAGAATTCAGAAACTAACTCAGAACCGCACGGCTTCATGGAAACTGAACAACTGGCTCTTGAATGTTGAGTGCATAAACAATGAAATGAAGGCAGAAATAAAGATGTTCTTTGAAACCAATGAGAACAAAGACACAACATACCAGAATCTCTGGGACACATTTAAAGCAGTCTCTAGAGGAAAATATATAGCAATAAATGCCCACCTGAGAAGCAAGCAGAGATCTAAAATTGACACCCTATCATCAAAATTGAAAGAGCTAGAGGAGCAAGATCAAAAAAGCTCAAAACCTAGCAGAAGACAAGAAATAACTAAGATCAGAGCAAAGCTGAAGGAGATAGAGACACAAAAAACCCTTCAAAAATCAATAAATCCAGGAGCTAGTTTTTCGAAAAGGTCAACAAAATAGACCACTAGCCAGATTAATAAAAAAGAAGAGAGAAAATAATCAAATAGATGCAGTAAAAAATGATAAAGGGGATATCACCACAGATTCCACAGAAATTCAAACCATCATCAGAGATTATTATAAACAACTCTATGCACATAAACTAGTAAACCTGGAAGAAATGGATAAATTCCTGGACACTCACATCCTCCCAAGCCTAAACCAGGAAGAAGTTGAAACCCTGAATACACCAATGACAAGGTTTGAAGTTGAGGCAGCAATTAAGAGCCTACCACCCAAAAAAAGCCAAGGTCCAGATGGGTTCACAGCCGAATTCTACCAGACATACAAAGAGGAGCTGGTACCATTCCTTCTGAAACTATTCCAAACAATCCAAAAAGAGGGAATCCTTCCCAGATCATTTTATGTGACCAACATCATCCTGATACCAAAAGCCAGCAGAGACTCAGCAAGAAAAGAAAACTTCAGGCCAATATCCATGATGAACATAGATGCAAAAATCTTCAATAAAATACTGGCAAACTGATTGCAACAGCACATCAAAAAGCTTACCCACCATCATCAAGTAGTCTTCATCCCGGGGATGCAAGGCTGGTTCAACATACGGAAATCTATAAACATAATTCACCACATAAACAGAACCAAAGACAAAAACCACATGATTATCTCAATTGATGCAGAGAAGGCCTTTGACAAAATCCAACAGCCCTTTATGCTAAAAACCCTCAATAAACTAGGTATTGATGGAACATATCTCAAAAGGATAAAAGCTATTTATGACAAACCAACAACCAATATCGTGCTGAATGGGCAAAAACTAGAAGCATTCCCTTTGAAATCTGGCACTAGACAAGGATGTCCTCTCTCACCATTCCTATTCAATATAGTACTGGAAGTTCTAGCCAGAGCAATCAGGCAAGAAAAAGAAATAAAGGGTATTCAAATAGGAAAGGAGGAAGTCAAATTGTCTCTATTTGCAGACGACATGATTGTATATCTAGAACATCCCATCATCTCAGCCCAAAATCTCCTGAAACTGATAGGCAACTTCAGCAAAGTCTCAGGATACAAAATCAATGTGCAAAAATCACAAGCATTCCTATACACCAATAACAGACTTAATGACAGCCAAGTCAAGAACCAACTGCCATTCACAATTGCTACAAAGAGAATCAAATATCTAGGAATACAACTAACAAGGAATGTAAAGGACCTCTTCAAGGAGAACTACAAACCACTGCTCAACGAAATAAGAGAGGACACAAACACATGGAGAAATATTCCATGTTCATGGCTAGGAAGAATCAATATCGTGAAAATGTCCATACTGCCCAAAGTAATTTACAGATTCAATGCTATCCCTATCAAGCTACCAATGACCTTCTTCACAGATCTGAAAAAAAACACCTTAAACTTCATATGGAACCAAAAGAGAGCCCACATAGCCAAGTCAATTCTAAGCAAAAGAACAAAGCTGGAGGCATCAAACTGCCGGACTTCAAACTATGCTACAAAGCTACAGTAATCAAAACAGTATGATATAGACCAATGGAACCAAAACAGAGATATAGACCAATGGAACAGAACAGAGGCCTCCGCGGCAACACAACACATCTACAACCATCCAATCTTTGACAAACCTAGCAAAAACAAGCAATATGGAAAGGAGTCCCTGCTTAATAAGTGGTGTTGGGAAAACTGGCTAGCCATGTGCAGAAAGCAGAAACTGGACCCCTTCCTGATACCTTACACTAAAATTAACTCCAGGTGGATTAAAGACTTAAACATAAGACCTAACACCATAAAAACCTTAGAAGAAAATCTAGGCAAAACCATTCAGGACATAGGCGTAGGCAAGGACTTCATGACCAAAACATCAAAAGCATTGGCAACAAAAGCCAAAATAGACAAGTGGGACCTAATCAAACTCCACAGCTTCTGCACGGCAAAAGAAACAGTCATTAGAGTGAATTGGCAACCAACAGAATGGGAAAAAATTTTCCAGTCTACCCCTCTGACAAAGGGCTGATATCCAGAATCTACAAAGAACTAAAACAGATTTACAAGAAAAAAACAAACAAGCCCATTCAAAAGTGGGTGAAGGATATGAACAGACACTTTACAAAAGAAGACATACATGAAGCCAACAAACATATGAAAAAATGCTCATCATCACTGGTCATTAGAGAAATGTAAATCAAAACTACATTGAGACACCATCTCACGCCAGTTAGAATGGCGATCATTAAAAAATCTGGAGACAACAGATGCTGGAGAGGATGTGGAGAAATAGGAACACTTTTACACTGTTGGTGAGAGTGTAAATTAGTTCAACTATTGTGGAAGACAGTGTGGCGATTCCTCAAGGACCTAGAAATAGAAATTCCATTTGACCCAGCAATCCCATTACTGGGTATATATCCAAAGAAGTATAAATCCTTCTACTATAAGGACACATGCACACGAATGTTCATTGCAGCACAGTTTACAATAGCAAAGACCTGGAACCAACCCAAATGCCCATTGATGATAGACTGGACAGGGAAAATGTGGCACATATACACCATGGAATATTATGCAGCCATCAAAAATGAGTTCATGTCCTTTGTAGGAACATGGATGAACCTGGAAACCATCATTCTCAGCAAACTGACACAAGAACAGAAAATCAAACACCGCATGTTCTCACTCATAGGTGGGTGTTGAACAGTGAGAACACATGGACACAGGGAGGGGAGCATCTCACACTGGGGTCTGTTGGGGGGGAAAGGGGAGGGACAGTGGAGGGTGGGGAGTTAGGGAGAAATAGCATGAGGAGAAATGCCAGATATAGGTGATGGGGAGGAAGGCAGCAAATCACACTGCCATGTGTGTACCTATGTAACAATCTTGCATGTTCTTCACATGTACCCCAAAACCTAAAGTGCAATAAAAAAAAATATATATATATATAAAATGGTGGCTGGGGGTCAGGCTGGGGTCCAAGTGGGGTCCCCTGAACTCCTCATGAAGTGTGTGGAGTGGCGCCTTCCAGGGCCTCTGGGACCCAATCCAGGGACTCATTCTCAGAGTCACCAACCAAGTCCCCTGGGGTTTCCTCCACTGCTGCCATGGAGCCGGGGCTTGGGAGGGTGGGACCACCGAGGAAGGGGACAGTTCTGGGCCCTGTAACACCACTGTCCTGGGGACGTGGGGATGGTTTGTGAAAATCCCACCCCCTCTCTGTTTAAAAGACGATGCTTCTCTCCCTGCCTCACTCAGCCTGTCTCTGAGGCTGCCGCCATTTTCCCAGTCAAGCCCTGACCTCCTTTGTGAGAAAAACCTCTCCCAGCCAAGAAAGTCTCAGCCCCCAGGAGCTCCCCAAGTTCCCAGGCACCTGCCCCAGGGCCCCAGCTCAGTTCTTCCTTTGGAGAGCAGGTTAGAAAGCCTGGGACGCCCCAGCTCTACCTTCCACAGAGCCTTAGATCCTTAGACCCTGGGTGACAGGGAGTCCCTGGCTCCACTTGCACATACCCTCAGATCCTGGGTGACAGGGTGTCCCCAGCTCTACTCCCACACACTCTCAGACCCCAGGTGACAGTGGAGTCCCTGGCTCTACTCCCCATAGATCTTCAGACTCCGAGTGACAGGGGAGTCTCCAGCTCTATTCCTGACAGACCCGCAGACCCTGGGTGACAGTGAAGTCCCCAGCTCCACCTCCCACACACCCTCAGACCCCAGGTGACAGTGGGGTCCCCGGCTCCACCTCCCACAGACCCTCAGCCCCGGGTGTAGGAGGTAGGAAAGTTCCTCTTCAAAGTTTCCCTTCTTGTTAGAGAATAATAATAATAATAATAAATGTTAGAAATAACTATCTCTTTTAAAGACTTTCTTCAAAGCCTTCTTGCTTTTTGCTAATAACTCTTTGTTAAGCCCTATCCAGTGTGACTGTTAGATATACAGGAGTAAGTATATTCTGTGTCATTTAACCAAGACATTTGGGCTAGACATGCTCACAGGCACGTAGTGCATTGTATGTCCTTGTACTTTAACTGAGATATTTATGTTATTACTTTTCTAAGTCCTTTCACAAGCAGCTTCCTGTCCCTTCCTTATTTAGACTTCCTCTTTGCCGTTACCTATGCAAGAAAATTTAAAGTTATTAGTCAATCAGGTTTAGTTTTAGATTGTGAGGTCTGGCTCTAACCAACAGAGATCAGACACAGCAGTAAGGATGACCTCAAATGCATAAGAGATAAATATGTCTGCTTTTCCTTTGTTCATTGTACTCTCACAGCAAGATGGCTAACACGAGCACCCTCTCTGCAGAAAGTAAAAATTGCCTTGCTGAGAGATCCTTTATCTCAGTGCTGAGTCTTCTTTGCAGCACCAAGCATCTGTTTCCAACACCAGGTGACAGTGGGGTCCCCAGCTCTACTCCCAACAGACCCTCAGACCCTGGGTGACAGCAGGGTCCCAAACTCTACAGACCCTCAGACCCCATGTGACAGCAGGGTCCCCAGCTCTACTCTACAGACCCTCAGATCCCTGGTGAGAGTGGGGTCCCAAACTCTACTCCTGACAGACCCTTGGACCCTGGGCGACAGAAGGGTCCCAAACTCTACAGACCCTCAGATCCTTGGTGACAGTGGGATCCTGGCTCTACTCCCCACAGACCGTCAGACTCATGTGACATGGGGGTCCCCAGCTCCACCTCCCCACAGACCCTCAGACCCCAGGTGACAGTGGGGTTGTTGCCGGTCCCACTTGTCACAGACCCTGGACCTCCTCAGGAAGGCACCTCCTGGTTGCACCGACCCCGGGTGTGTCAGCCCACGTGAAATGGAAGCTTAGCCAACCTGCTGTTGCTCTGTCATCTGGCCCTGCCCCAGCTCAGACCGGAGCCAGCGCATAGGGTGCCCTGCCGGTCTCAGGGCAGAGGTTCCTCCCAAGCTCACAGCAGCCCTTGGCCCATCCCGGCTCTTTCTGTTCGGGAATCTGGTGGGTATAGAATGGCCTTGCCTGGGATTTGCTCTGAATTTCCCTGACTGTAGTAGAGCTCTCCATCCTCACCCATCCCTGTGAGTGCCTGCCTGCGCCCTCCGGGGGGGCCGCCTCTCACCTTCTGAGTCACAGCTCCTGGTGACTCCCGGCAGGAAGCTGCGTGTCCTGCAGATGTTTCTCCCGGTTCATGCCTTGCCTTTGCCTTGTCTTTTGTCTCCTGATGATGGATTTGGGTGTAGGACATGCCTCAGCCTTTTCTTTCACCATTTTCCTTGTTTGTATCTGAACAAATCCTTCCGAGCCTCGAGTGCGGAAGATACTCTCCTATAGCTTTTACTTCCACCATCTCACCCCTCCTCACAAGTCTTCTCCATCTGGAAGCAATTTCCTCATGTTTGGTTGAAGATAGGGTTCCGATTTCCCTTTCAAAATGTGCTTGGCCTGCCCTAGCCCCGTGCACAGGCCACACTTCACCTCCGTCGGGCCCAGGCCTTCTCGGAGTGCGGGGCTGTTTCTGGGCACTCTGGTGGGCTCCACTGGCCACGTGCCTGTCCCTGCACTACGGCCCCCACATCTCATCCCTGCAGCTTGGTTCTGAGCATGTTACTGGGAAGCTCTCCTGCCTCGCCCTTCACTCACGCCAGTATTTATTAAACGCCTCCTGTGTGTCAAGAAAGGGGTCACGGACAAAAACATCCCCAGAGGTCGGATGGCCCTTCCCCTGCAGGTCTCGCATGTTGCTTTAACCTATGTGAGTGGAATCCTGGTTTTCATGCCATAGCCCATTGTGTGCATAGGCTTACCATACCTGTCCGTTCTACTGTTGATGGCTCTTCGGGTTGCTTAGTCTATGGCATTTTGAATATGCTACCATGGTTGGGTGCACATAGGCAGGCATTTCTGCTGGATGTGTATCTAGGGCTGTGACTGCTGGGTCAGAGCGTGTGTGTGCTCAGCTTTAGCTGGTAATGCCAAACAATCCTTCTGAGCTCACCAGAGGTGAGAGTTCCCACTGCTCCTCATCCTTGGCAATTCTTGATTTTATCAGCAATTTAAATTTTAGCCATGTTGGTGGATGCGGAGTGGTATCTCGTTGAGACTAATTTTCATTTCCCTGAAACTAAAGATGCCGATCACTATTTCATGTGTTTGCTAGTCATTCGTACATCTTTTTTCACAGTCTATTTCTCTATTTTGCTCATTTGTTAAATTGAGCTGCTTATAAAAAATATTGATTGATTGACTGAGATAGAGTCTCGCTCTGTTGCCCAGGCTGGAGTGGAGTGGTGTGATCTCGGCTCACTGCAACCTCCGCCTCTTGGGTTCAGGAGATTCTTGTGCCTCAGCCTCCAGAGTAGCTGGGACTAGAGGCAATAAAAATTATTTTGAATTGCAAGTGTTCTGCATATATTCTGGTTTACAGATCCTTTTTCTGATATGTGTATTGCAAGTATTTTCTTCAGTCTGTTTTTTTTTTTAAACATTTTCTTAATTGTTCTTTTCAAAAAACAAAGGCTTTTAGTTTTGATGAAACATAATTTATTAACTTTTTCTTTTCACTTAGCAATTTGTGTTCTGCTAAAACATTTTCATGAACACCTAAAACGTCTTTGTGAACACCAAGGTTGCAAAGATTTTCTCCTGTGTTGTCTTAGTAGTTTCACGGTTTTCACTTTAAGTTTTAGCTCCACGATCCCTTTTGACTTAATTTTTACATATGGTATGAGGTAAGAGCTGAGATTGTCCTTTCCACATTGAATTACCTTGTCACTGTATAAAATTGGCCATATATATATATGTATCGGTCTGTTTCTGGACTTCTGTGCTATTCCGTGATCTACATGCCTATCCTAACGCCAGCGCCCTACTATTTGCTGCTAATTTTAATTGTTGAAATTAAGTAGTGTAAATCTTCCAAATATGTTCTTCTACAAAATCGTTTTGGCTATGCTAGGTCCTTTGCATTCCCATAAAAATTTTAGAATCAGTTTTAGAATCAATTTTTACAAAAACAAATGCTTGCTAGGATTTTGATAGGGATTGAGTCTAATCTAAAGATAAATTTGAAAGAAAAGACATCTTAACAATATTGAGTCTTCTAAGCCATAAACATAATATGTCTTTCCATTAATTTAGTTCTTCTGAATTTCTCTCAGCAATGTTTTGTAGTTTTTGGTATACAGGGCTCACACACATTTTGTTAAATTTATCCCTAAGTATATCATGTTTCTGGATACTTTTGTAAATATTTTTGTTTGTCTGTTTGTTACTTATTTTCATTTTCCAATTGTGCTGATATATAGAAGTACAGCAAATTTTTGTATAGTTTTTATATTTTGTGACCTTGTTAAGTTCATTTTAGTAGTTTTCTTAGATATATATTTTGGGATCGTATATGAATAGAATCATGTTACTTGTGAATAAAGACAGTTTACTTCTTTTCCAATCTGCATGACTTTCATTTCTTTTCTTGGTTTGTTGCAATGTCTAGACTAATCTCTGTCCTTTTTTGGAGAGAGAGTTTCACTCTTGTCTCCCAGGCTGGAGTGCAGTGGTGCAATCTCAGCTCACTGCAACCATCGCCTCCAGGGTTCAAGTGATTCTCCTGCCTCAGCCTCCCAAGTAGCCGGGACTACAGGTGTCCACAACTACACCCAGATTATTTTTTGTATTTTTAGTACAGACAGGGTTTCACCATGTTGGCCTGGCTGGTCTTGCACTCCTGACCTCAGGTGATCCACCTGTGTTGGCCTCCCAAAGTGCTGGGATTACAGGTATAAGCCACTGTGCACAGCCCAATCTCTGCCTTTTTAATGGGAGTATTTGGTCCATTTTCATTTAATATGATTACTGAACATTGAGATTGAGTCTTTCATCTTGTCATTTGTCTCATTTATTCTTTGTTTCTCCTATTTTCTTTTCCATTTACTTTTCCTTTTAATCATACTGAGTATTTTTCTGTCTCTTCTGTTGGCTCATCAGCTATACCTCTTCCTTTAATGCGTTTAGTGCTTTCTCTAGGGTTTAAGGCATGCCTCTGTAACTTAACAACAGTTTTCCTTTAAACACTACTACACTACTTGACTTATGATGTAAGACTCTTCAGTAGTATGCTTCCATTTTCTCCCTTATATCCTTTTTGTATTATTGTCATACATCTAATAAATCGTTATTATTTTTGCTTTAAAGAGACACATTTTTGATGAAGACATTAAAATGAGAAAAGGGGTTTTATACTTACTACGTATTTACTGTTTCCAGTGTTCTTCGTTACTTTGAACAGACTCAATCCCTCTCTGGGATCATTTTCCTTCAGCACAAGGAACATTTTCATCTCTTGTATTGCACATCTGCTGGTGGCAAATGCTCTCAACTTTTGTTTGCCTGAAAATGTCATAATTTTATTTCACTTTTGAAAGACTTTTGCTGAGTCTTGTACTCTACGTTAACAGTTGTTTTTTTCTCCCCCAGAACCTTCTATTACAGATGTAATTCCATTGTGTTCTCCCTTTCATTGTTTCTAGTGGTAGCTCAGCAGTATTTCTTATCATTGCTTCTTATCAGGGTCTGTTCACTCTGATAGGTCAGACTGCATCTCCTAGCCCTGCAGAGCTCTCTGATTGGTCAGACTGTGTGTCTCAGTCCTGCGGAGCTCTCTGGTTGGACAGACTGTATCTCCTAGCTCTGCAGAGCTCTCTGATTGGTCAGACTGTGTCTCCCAGCCTTGCGGAGCTCTCTGGTTGGACAGACTGCATCTCCTAGCCCTGCAGAGCTCTCTGATTGGTCAGACTGCGTCTCCCAGCCCTGTGGAGCTCTCTGATTGGTCAGACTGCGTCTCCCAGCCCTGTGGAGCTCTCTGATTGGTCAGACTGCGTCTCCCAGCCCTGTGGAGCTCT
>PVKV010025774.1:0-29105 GCA_004027835.1 Alouatta palliata | reverse complement strand
AGACTTAAACATAAGACCTAACACCATAAAAACCCTAGAAGAAAATCTAGGCAAAACCATTCAGGACATAGGCGTAGGCAAGGACTTCATGACCAAAACACCAAAAGCATTGGCAACAAAAGCCAAAATAGACAAATGGGACCTAATCAAACTCCACAGCTTCTGCACAGCAAAAGAAACAGTCATTAGAGTGAATCGGTAACCAACAGAATGGGAAAAAAATTTTGCAGTCTATCCATCTGACAAAAGACTGATATCCAGAATCTACAAAGAACTAAAACAGATTTACAAGAAAAAAGCAAACAAGCCCATTCAAAAGTGGGCGAAGGATATGAACAGACACTTTACAAAAGTAGACATACATGAGGCCAACAAATATATGAAAAAATGCTCATCATCACTGGTCATTAGAGAAATGCAAATCAAAACTACATTGAGATACCACCTCATGCCAGTTAGAATGGCGATCATTAAAAAATCTGGAGACAACAGATGCTGGAGAGGATGTGGAGAAATAGGAACGCTGTTACACTGTTGGTGGGAGTGTAAATTAATTCAACCATTGTGGAAAACAGTGTGGCGATTCCTCAAGGACCTAGAAATAGAAATTCCATTTGATCCAGCAATCCCATTACTGGGTATATACCCAAAGGATTATAAATCATTCTACTATAAGGACACATGCACACGAATGTCCATTGCAGCACAGTTTACAATAGCAAAGACCTGGAACCAACCCAAATGCCCATCGATGACAGACTGGACAGGGAAAATGTGGCACATATACACCATGGAATATTATGCAGCCATCAAAAACGATGAGTTCACATCCTTTGTAGGAACATGGATGAACGTGGAAACCATCATTCTCAGCAAACTGACACAAGAACAGAAAATCAAACACCGCATATTCTCACTCATAGGCGGGTGTTGAACAATGCGAACACATGGACACAGGGAGGGGAGCATCACACACTGGGGTCTGTCGGGGGGAAAGAGGGGAGGAAGAGTGGGGGGTGGGGAGTTGGGGAGGGATAGCATGGGGAGAAATGCCAGATATAGGTGATGGGGAGGAAGGCAGCAAATCACACTGCCGTGTGTGTACCTGTGCAACACTCTTGCATGTTCTTCACATGTACCCCCAAACCCAAAATGCAATAAAAAATATATTAAAAAAAAAAAAGACATGAGGAAGCTGACTCTCACCACTGTTTCTGGCTAGGAACGGCCCTCTGAAAGTGTATGGAACATAAAAGTGCATGCACCCTTTTTAAAATCCAGGTCTCACCACCCATAACACTCTAAAATTGTTTCCACATGCAAGATTTTCTGCACGGGAGCAAATATCCCGTTTGCAGCCAGTGATTAGAGCCCAGGCTTGGCTCTCTCATCCTCCCGCTCCACTTCCAGGGGGAGGGGTTGGTGCGGGCAGCCGGACCGCCTCTGCATGGGGCAGGCAGGCAGTGATGGTACCTTGTGTTTGCTTCACTGGCTGCAGCAGGCTGATGGCGGGGTCAGGAGCTGTGAGAATGAAGCACCGCTTCCAGAGTGGCCAGGCCCTGGCGGAGATGAGGCCGCCCCGGAGATGGTGGGCACTTGTCAGGAGAAGCAGGTGTTTCACGGACATGTGGGTTCCGCCTGGGGTTTGCCGGGTGAGAGCTCAGCTGGGAATTTGTAGAATCACAGCTACGTGCACCAGGTCACACCCCGACCTCCAGCAGCCCTTAACAAAGGTGCTCACATGAAGGAATGTTCTGGAAATCGGAAAAGCTGAGCACGAAGACAAAGAGCATGGACGAGGCCTGAGAGAAGATCGTTGTGTTGATGTCGCTGCTCTCCGAACGGGTCTGGGGTGCAGCCGCCGCCGTTCAGTTCCAGCAGCCCAGGCAGAGAGCAGTGCCATTCTACCTGCTCATGAATCAGAAAGCGTGTGAGACAAGTCTCAACTGATGCACATGTTTATTTTGCGAAGATTAAGGAAGTGCCCATGACGCAGCCTCAGGGGGTCCTGACAAACCTGCCCCAGGCGGTCAGGGTGCAGCTTGCTCTTTTATACATTTTTGGGAGACATAAGTCATCCATCAAAACATATAGGGTGTCTATCAGTTTGGTGCAGAAAGGCAGGACAGCTGAAAGTGGTGGGGGGCCTGGTCATAGGGGTATTCAAAGTTTTTCTGACGGGCAATCAGTTGAAAGACTCAAGTTTTTATCTAAAGGCCTGGAATCCATAGAAAGCAGCGCCTGTTTAAGGCGGGGGCTGTGAAGAGCAAGGTTCTCATCGTGCAGATAAGGCCCCTCAGGCAGGCTCCAAGAGAATCCACGGCAAGTGCTTCTCATCCGACGGAAGAGGTGCCAGGCTCTTAGTAAATTCTCTCCTAGATCAGGAAAAAGGTCTAGAAGGGGAAACGGATTCTCTACAGAATGCAGATTCTCCCACAGCAGACAGCTTTGCAGGGACATTCCAAAATATGTCAAAGAACTATATTTTAGGGTAAGATACTTCCATTTGCTTTAGGGCCTGCTGTCATGGGGTGCTATACTGGACTCAGGGTTGCTACGAAAGTCTTAAGAGCTCTGCTTTCATGGGAATGCTGGTCAGTTGTGTCTGAACTCCAAAGGGAAGGGAGCTGTGAGGAGGCATATCTGACACCCCCCACTTCCCATCTTGGCCTGAACTAGACTTCTGGTTAGCTTCGGAATGCCTTTTGCTGAGAGGAAAAGCCCATTCCGATTGTTGGGGGCTTAGAGTGTGACTTTTAGCTTACATGCTGAAGCAGCCCTGTCTTTGCAAGACACACAGGAGTGTCTGCGCCTGGGTGTCTCCACAGTTTCCAGGAGACTTGGATTCAGGGCTTCTCGGAAAGTTGTACCTGCCTCATGACGCCAAGAGTCCAAAGGTCCGAGTTACCAGTGCAGGAGCTGCTGTGTTGCACCCACAGTGCAAACGTTCAGGAAGACGGGGCCTTTGGAGCTTGTATTCCGATGGATGACAGCATTTTCCTTTTTTTAAAAAAATACAGGACACATGCAGAACACACAAGTTCATTACATAGGTATAACGTGTGCTGCGGTGTTTTGCTGCACCTACTGACCGGTCATCTAAGTTCCCTCCCCTCAGCCCCCACCCCCAACAGGCCCTGGTGTGTGATGTTCCCCTCCCTGTGTCCCTGTGTTCTTGTTCAATTTCCACTTATGAGTGAGAACATGAGGTGTTTGGTTTTCTGTTCCTGTGTTAGTTTGCTGAGGATAATGGCTTCCAGTTTCATCCATGTCCCTGCAAGGGACATGATCTCATTCCTTTTTATGGCTGTATAGTATTCCACGTGTGTAGGTACCACATTTTCTTTATCTAGTCTACAACTGATGGGGATTTGGGTTGGTTCCATGTCTTTGCCATTGTAAGTGGTGCTGAAATAAACATACATGTGCATGTGTCTTTATAGTAGAATGATTTATTTTCCTTTGGGGATCTACCCAGTGACGGAATTGCCAAATCAAATGGTATTTCTGGTTCTAGATCCCTGAGGCATCGCCATACTGTATTACGAAATTTTCAAGGATGTAAATTAGGAAGCACTGCCTCCAGCATTGTATTCACACCTATAGGTGTCTACTTGCACAAATTTACACAGGCATAAATTTATACAGGCATTTATTTACATACATACTCTGTACATGCATAGTTACAAAAATAACTCATTTACTTATGGATTTGTTTGCTTAGAGTTGTCAATGCTTTCTTCATCTCATAAAAGTTTGTCATTGTACAAATCCACCAGTCCCGCCTGTTTACTCAGCGCCTTCCTGATCAACCGAATGTAAAAGATCTAAGAGAAGAACTGGAGACACACATTGCTGTTTGCAGTGGATTTTGTTTGCTTGCTTTTTAAGGCTGCGTGTTTGCCAGGTGTTGTGCACGGCGTTGCTGCGGTGTGAGCAGAGTCTCTAAGCATAAATGAGAAAGGCTGAGAAATTATACCTTTTTTCACTTTCCTTTAATTCTTGAAAAAACTGCCCAGAAATGTAGACGTTGGTGTTTGAGGTAACGAGACCACATTTGGACCCGCTGCTAGTTGAGGCAGGTACAGCGTTCCAGTAACGGCTCCTATTTATCATGATCATTTCACAAAAGTTCCCTCCCTCTAAGCGTTCACTTACTCATCATTCTTAATTTCTGAAAATGCACGAGGTCAGCTCGGAGGCAGAGGATGTCAGGAGCAAGCGCGGTGGGGGAGTGGAAGCGCAGCGGGTGAACCTGCGGAATGTCTCACTTCCGTCCCGCCACCTTCTTGGCATTGTAGGTCTCTTAGGGGATGAGTGGGCCGATGCCTGTGGAGGACGTGGCCCGGCTCACAGCCCAGAGCCCGGGCCGCAGCAGCCACGTGCTGCTGAGGAGGACGACGTGGCCTGCCGGAGGGAGCACGCTGCCATCCACACTCAGGCTGGGGGTCAGTCCAGGCACATATGGGGCCCGGAAGGATGGTCAACCCAGCTCTGAATGCCGACAGTGCCGAGCCTGGCCTCCGTGAGCCGGTGACACAGGCTCCAAGCAGCCCTCAGCCTAGCCAACCCCACACTCGCTGCAGCCACAGAAGGGCCTGCCACTCAGCTCCAGGACCCTTGGTCCTGCAGGCGTCCTGCAGACGCCTCCGTCCCCATGCCACCCTGCAGCTGAGACCACCTGTCCACCCCCATTGTGCTGGAGATAACGGGGGATGAAAGCTGACGAGCGGTTTCTTTTCTACACCTGGTATCCCGTCTCCACTTCTCCCGCTCCTGCTGTCTCTGTGCTGCCAGACTCCCCCACCCAGAGCTTGTCCCAGGACTCCCAGAGCTGCACAGCCTCCAGCCTTTCCCCAGTTGGGGGTGGGGGTGAAGGGTCGTGAGGCTGTGGAAACCTTGTCAGGTGTGTGGTGTCTGAGGACAGGCCTCTGATGGACTTGAAAGGGGCCAGACGGAACCCCTGGAGAGCCCTGACACCTGGAAGGGCTGGAAAATGCAGCACATCACCTGCTTTTGCAAATAATCAGCCTCATGTTTGGGACAGGTCACGTGCTGAAACAAGGACTGGGGAACCGGGAGGCGTTGGTGATTCTTGTCATCCAGGGACTCGCAGTGATGGAGGACGCCTGCGGGACACAGACGAGCCTTCATTTCCCTTTCCCCTTTAAGGTGGGACTCTGGACGGCTCACTGAGTTCCCTGGGGTTCAGCTTCCCTTCTGAAAATGGCATTGATGCCACCCCTGCCTGTGAGAGGCTGTGAGGATTAAGTGAGAAGTTGCATGAGAGCACTTGTGTCCCCTGACAGTCACTAGGTACCCAGCCAACGGGCCTGCGCCAAGCTAAGTATTCAGTCAACAGGACTGCACCAAGCTAAGTACTCAGCCAAGGGCCTGCACCAAGCTAAGTACTCAGTCAACAGGCCTGCACCAAGCTAAGTACTCAGCCAAGGGCCTGCACCAAGCTAAGGACTCAGTCAACAGCCCTGCACCAAGCTAAGTATTCAGTCAACCGGCCTGAACCAAGCTAAGTATTTAGTCAACAGGACTGCACCAAGCTAAGTACTCAGTTAACAGGCCTGCACCAAGCTAAGTACTCAGCCAAGGGCCTTCACCAAGCTAAGTACTCAGTCAACAGGCCTGCACCAAGTTAAGTACTCAGTCAACAGGCCTGCACCAAGCTAAGGACTCAGTCAACAGGCCTGCACCAAACTAAGGACTCAGCCAAGGGCCTGCCCCAGCCGCCTGTGAACCTGCTTGGCCTACACCCTGCACAAACCATGCAGAGTAAACCCCCTTTTCCCCAAGCCCACGCTGTCACTGTACACAGTCCTGCTGTGATGCCAGGCTTTTTGCCCTGGGAAGCAGGACCTATCCGATTGTAAGCTTGCGGGTGTGCACAATGGTGTGTACATGATTTTTTCTGGTCACATGCACAGGTGACCAGGGGCTCGGCTAGGCACCCAGCTATGAGTCAAAGCCCAGTCTAGACGTGGCCATCAACGTATCTTTTAGATGAGATTAGCATTTAAATGAATAAACTTTGAGCAAAGCGGAGGGTCTCCTTCACCTGGGTGGGCCTCATCCATGTGGTTGAAGACGTAAGATGACAAAGATGGTGATTCCTTGAGGAAGAAGGACCTGTGCCTTCAGGCTCCCCCCGAGTGCAAGCTGCAGCTTCAGCTCTCTCTGGGTCCAGTCTGCGGCCTGTTCCGCAGATTTTGGACTGAACCCCAGCAACCTCATGAGCCAGCTCCTGACAGCAGATCCCCTCTCTCTCTCCGTCTCTCCTTCCTGTTGGTTCTGTTTGTCCGGAGAACCCTGACTAAGGCACCCTATTCGTTCTTTCTGACTCTGTTACAGTCTCGCATTTTCTGCTATCATGCCATGCACAAACCAGTCTGTCGTTCATCTGCTGAGTATTTATTAAGAATCTGTCATTGCCTGGTGCCCCCCGCCTTGCCAGGTAACTAGGCCACTTACTATGCTATTGGAAGATTAGCCTTTGGTACCCAGTCTGCCTGATACAGAAGAAGCAGTGAATGATGACTATTATTATGATTATATAAGTAATAATTCACATATAAAACATGAAGCATGACACCTGACCCTTCACAGGACAAATCAGAGTTTCTTGATGGAGGGAGCCATAGTAACTAGCGCATGGCTTCATTGGAATCGTGATTATGTGAATCATGGCCAACATGCTTTAATTTCATCAGTTTGCCTGCTGGGGTAACAAGCTTCTTGACACAAATCACAGATTTCCAGTTTACAATTCTCAGATACATGTTTCCGTCATTATCAACATGGTACTCCCCTTGGAAAGGAATCCACTGCGAAGTGTAACGTCAGTGTAAAATGTAGCAACACTGAATAGGTTGGGTCTACTCTGAACGATTAGCTGTTCTGTGAATATCAGTGAGAAGATGCTGTGATGTTGAGCTCAGAAACCATGTCTCCGCGTTGATGTTCCCCGTGTCTGGTTATTCCAGGTGTTAAATCAGTGTGTCTTCAATGAAGAAATAAGTGAATGAGTTGTTTTAGATGCATAGATTGGCTTTAAATAGCTGGCAATGCAAAATGCAACTTATTTTTAGGTAGGACTTACCAAAATTTAAAAACCACACACACACTTTCTCTCTCCCTCTCCCTCCCTCGCTCTGTAGGCAGTCTGGGAGCTTTTTAAACTGGATGATGGCCCTGAGGAGTGACTCACAGTGAGTTGGTTGTGGCACCTTGAGGAATGTGAGGAATGTGGCTGTGTGTGCTGTCACTTTGATACGCAAATTCAGAGAGAAGAGAAATCCTCTTTATTCTCTCCTGTCCAGGACCCATCACACTATTCAAACCTCCAGTGGAGAAAACAACGGGGAACTCTCTCTGCCAAGTCGTTCTTTAACTCTAAAACCCCTTGCTGCCAGTCAGGAAATCTTGAAACGATACCCGCAAAAGTGTTTCCATTCTAGAATCATGGGGACTGGAAAAATTAACAGCCTTCTTCACTAAGTTAAAATTGAGTGTGATGCAATTTGTGATCACTGAGGAACAAGGGGAGGCAAGGGGGCTCCTCATGTCACGTGTGTGCAGAAGTGTGCATGGACGTGTTTACGGCGCTCGGCGGAGAACTGAGAGTCAAAAATAAAAGAAAGCTGTTTGGGCTGACAGCTGGTTCACGTTAAATTAAATTTGACTCAGAGCATTAATTTTAAATGCCATATAAGTGAATGCAGCTTACACATTCTGCATTATTTCATAAAGGATTATGAGACTTGAAGTTTTCAGATGTGATTTTGCCCCTGCCCCGGGGGTGGGGGACCGCTTAGGAGTCTACTCAGCCCCTTACAAGGGGCCTCAGCAAACGTGCAGCCTCGTGGTGTAGGAAAAACATCTCAAGTTTTGCAAACGTCAATTATGGGGCAGATTCTTTACTATAGTCTAAGGGAGGGGAGGTATTGAACAACCTGATGACAAATACAAATACCGCACATGTGCAAATTCAACAACCCCACAACCCACTGGGGCTCACTAACCTCAGCCATCAGGGAGGGCAGGGAGCTGGAAGGGGGACTGGGGGCTGCGGGCTCCTGAACACACACAGGCTCGAGGCTGGTTCGCAGGCCTGGGGTCAGCTCTCAGGCTTCATGGAGAGGGTGTCCCAAACCCATAGCAAGGACAAGCTGTTATTTCACTTTACAGGATCCTGGGTTCCGGAACAATTCACTTTCCCTGATGATGAATGTGCTGATTCATTTTCTGCATTTGTTAATATCTTAAGCGGTTTCTTAATCTAGATAACGTTCACCTAAAACCTCCCGATCGCATGGCTAAGGCTAAGTGAAACTACAGCGAAGAGGTGGAGAGACATCTGAACTAAGGCCCCTTCAGAGAATCCAGGCAAATCAAAAGTTAGCAAATCACCCAAAGAGAGAGCAGCCTGTGGGGAAATCTAAGTGTTCTTTACACTTCACAGCCGGTCTTTAATACAAGCTAAAATGCAAGTCACCTCAAAGTAATTGCCACAGACATATTTTGGTGGCAAATTAAGCGTTCTTAGTCATTTATATCTTGGAGATATTCTGCACATGGACCGATACATGAAGGAGTGTTTCAAGTCCCTGTTGGCCCTGGCAATTTCTTCACAGAAAAGCTGCAGGAGCTCCGGGGCGGGGTGAGGGCAACAGTCACCTGGCGGAATGGAATTACTTTTCCCTGTGCTGGGCTTATCCAAGAGCAGGCTCCTGTTGAGGTTAACACAGGTTATAACTGTGTAGCTTCATGAGTCTTCCGTGGATATTGTCATTCCAATAATTTAGGATGATGGGAACTTGGGATCACAGGCAGCTCCCCCCACAGGGCCTTCCATGTGTGCAGGAGGGGACTCCTTCCAGCAAGTGGGGACAGAGGCTGAGCATAGGCAACTGGGTGGAATCCCTGCCTCCCTCAGCTCATGGGATTTACAAGCAAATTTTAATATGTTAAGTGAAGAAAAAAGCAGTGTATTTCCAAGGGCAATTGAGTCCAAGGTGCCTGGGGTTTGACTGACGTCAGGTTGGAGGACAGATGTTAATTACAGGTGTCATTAGTTAAGATGAAGTCATTGAGATGGGTCCTGACCCGGTATGGCCGACATCCTAAGAACAGGGGCAGCTCTGGACACAGACACAGGGCGAGGCTGCAGGCAGGTGCAGGCGGACACGGGAGACAGGCCACGTGCCTCCTAGCCACCGAGGCCAGAAGACTCCCAGCCTCCACCAGAAGCAGGTGGGGGCAGGGGCAGATTCTCCTCAGGGTTCTCAGGAGAAGTCAGTCCCGCCCACACCTCCACCTCAGCTTTCGTGCTTCCAGCCGGGACCCCATCTTTTTCTGTTGTGCAGGGCCCAGTGTGAGGTCCGTGGCTAGGGAGGGCCCCACAAACCCATGGGGCGCACTCTGCCTCTCACTCTGATGCCCTCAGGAGTGCGGGGAGGCGGCTCCGGGAAGTCCTGTGACACCCAAGGACAGCCTGTCGCTGAGATTCAGGAAACAGACGCTCGTGCACTCTGGACTTTCTGGCATATTCTAGGTGTGGCGTGCCATTGTGTGCCTCCCCAGAGGGACTCCATTGTTCTCTGCTTGGACAGATGTGGCTGGACTCAGCGCCCTCCGAGCGTCTGTGCACATCTTCCACGTGAGCGCTTCACAACAAACACAGTGCTGCTGAGACACCCAGAGCATCAGGTAACTCCTGATCTCTCAGCTTCTCCTGGCACAATTCTCGGGATATTTGTCTGCTGGTCACACACAGTGGTGTGAAGACCCTGGGCACTTGGGTATATATCCAGAGGGACTTCATTATCCCCTGCCAGACACAGCTGAGTGCAAAGCGGTCTGACCTCAGAGTGTCTTTGGTAAAGCTGTCTGACGAGTAATTTTGCCAAATCCCAACCCTTGAGAACGTGGCTTTTAATATTGTCTTTGGCAGAATGGAAGCGTGCATGGATGCCTCTCTCGCCTTGAAGAGCAGCCTATATGGTTGTCGGGTCAAGAGAACCAGCTGCTCTTGCTCCCGTGGGTCACCCCGGGTACTGAAGACCACGACGGACCTGCAAGCTGGTCATCAGGACTTCGGAACTGGGCAGACGTTTCTCAAAATGAGGAAGTGAGTCTGTCTTTTCAAGGGTGACGGATAACAGTTTTCACTGCCTGTGATAAAAGTTCGAACATCACTGTGGAAGTGACACTTCCAAAGACCTCGTATCTCCCTCTGTGAGACTGTCACCAGCTTAAAGGGGGTCCTGATAAGACCTGTGGGCACGTTAGCCAAATGCTTTTTATATTTGTAGTGAGAAGTGTCAAGATTTCAAAGATCTGCAGAGCTAAGGAAGCTGATGGTTTCCACCGCGGGATGGTACACAGTGAGCAGCGAGCAGAGGCTGCTGTGGTTCCCGGAGCCCGAGGATGTCAGCGCAGGGAAGGTGCGTGTCCCAGCGGGAGGCTCAGATCCCACAACTGTAGCAAGCTTCTACCTTTGGGGCTTGGGGATGGTATCAAAGAATAACCACAATTATCAGGGGAAGTTTATTAAAATAATCTCCTTTTTCCTAATACATGCGTGAGTGACATTGAGTATTCACTGCACACTTCACACCTACACAGATGGAGTGCAGGGCGGCCTGTGGCTCCGGACGTCACACACTCACAGACAGACTGTGTGGGCGGCCTGGGACTCGGCCGGCTTCCAGGAAGCTGGACCCTGGATTTGCCATGGAAAGCACAGCACTCTTGTCATTCAAGATGGTTTGGTTCAAGAATTATATTTCTTTTTCATTATGTTATTTATGTTGGCATGTAATGGGCTTTCTATTGTGTTTTTAATTAAAGAATAAAAACGTTTTCTAGGTTTTTTTTAGTTTAATTTCTAGTAGGATAAACAATAGACATAACCCACTTTTTCAATTCATCTAACTTTCCTGCCACAGTCATCTTGTGCTATCTTTATTCATTTCTCTGTTTTAACATGTAGAACTTGAAGACACTAAATACGTAGGAATGCAGACGTTGCCCTGGAGTTTACATTTTCAACATCAGGATACATTTCATTTTGTATTTAAATTAAATATACAGAATTAGTATCAAATAATGCATTTTCAAGCAAAGGTATAGATCAGTGAATTTCGTCTGGGCTGCTACGGCTATGAAGCACGGCTTGTCCTTGACCACCTCGAGTGACCACGCCTGCTCCTCGGACTGGCTTGAGTCACCTGTGACCTTCACGCCCGGGGAATAGTGTCCATCCGTCATGCTGTTCCCTCAGATGGTTTCTGTTCACTGGAAGGTTTCTTCTTTAATTGTAATCTGTTATTTTGCATGTGGCCGTTCCTACCCTGAGACGTAGTTCATGTTCTGTGCTCCGTTTCAGTTTTTCATAAAGTAAAAAGCTGACCACTTGGGAAATGAAACACGTAGTTATGAGATTACTAGATCCTGTGCCTGGAGGACCCAGTCAGTTCTGAGCCCCGAAAAACAAACACAGACAAAGCGTGGTGCGTCTCGTGGGTTTTCCGTTTGTTTTTCTTTCTTGCTTGTTCCAGTTTTTGTTTGGATGTTAGTCTGTCAGAGGGTTATAAAAGCTGGGTGGGGATGCTAAAGGAATTTCATTTATCTTGCAAAATATGTAAAAACAAACATTTTGCTGGTACAGAATTGCTTCTAAGCACCTACTTAACCCACCTTCCTTCACAGACAGGGCAAGGGAACATCCATGAATAAAACTTGTCTGCCTGTTTGTAAGAATTTTTTTTCTAGACAACACGTTTTTGGAATGTATCAGTCCCTGTCCTCCGAGAACACTTGCATCCTTTCTTCCAAAGTGGAGGCCCCGGGACAGAACCAAGGTGGCCTTTGCTGTGGACTCAGCTCAAAGCACAGATCCCGGTCGTGGCTGGGAATGGGTTGGAAGGCCTCCGGAGACGATTCAGCATCCCCACCTGCCGCGACCTCCCAGGGGCTCCCTGCAAGGAGAAAGGTGGAGGGAAGGAGTCCCCTGGTGGGGCCCTGGTCGCAGGGAGCATTCCTCAAATGAACACAGTTCCCGTCACCTGGGTCCTGGGAAAAGGCAGATTCCAGCTCAGAAGCTCAAAGGCCTGATTCTGCATCTCAGCCAGCGTCAGGCCACCCCAGCGCGTCTGGGTCCCCTCGGGGCAGTCAGGTCCTGGGCATAGGGGAGAGTGCGGAAGCTGGTGGTTTTCTTCCATGTTTTGTATTCAGTGCTGTCTCCCCTCCCCCTGCTGCTGGCTCCCCTCTTCCTCCTCCTCTCTCTCCCCTATCCTGCCTCCTCCTCTCGGCCCCCGCCCCACCTGTTCCCCCATTCTCATCACACACTCACCCCGTCCGTCCCACCTGACACTGCCTCTACCGTCCTCACTCAGAAACGCTTGTGATGTAATTTTGATGTGATTTTGGAACATCTCCGAGCCCTTCTCCTCACTGTACGTCTCACTCTATCACCAATGGTAAAAGACAAACTTCAGACAAACTGAATGCCACAGAGTCTCGTGACAAATAAATGTTCGTGACCGGGCAGCCGGGACCCAGCGAAGGCTCAGGGTGGCTTCGTCGCTGCCGTGTGGTCCAGGGAGATTTGTGGACAGAGAAAGGACAATGATGCACAGAAAACCGTACGGGGCCACAGAAGCAGCCAGACGGGCACCGTGTGGCACGGGCCTCACTGAAACACGGTGTGAATCGGGCCACGGTGCGTGGTGACCGCTGGCTGCTGCCATCCGCTGAGATGCGGCTGCTGGGGCCAGGGTGGGTTAAGTCTGTTCACATGCCCGGTTAGGCCACAGTCACTGCGTGTGGAGAGGCCTTCTGGCCGGCCCCGAAATGTGTAAGGAGGGAGCCAGGGCTGAACGGAACGTCATACAGGATACCACCATTTAGGCTGTCAACCCAGTGGGATGTGGGAAAGTTTCCTTTTTCAATGTTTTGATTAATTGCATTAATAGAGGTAGAATAATCAGATAACTTTTAAACAAAATTTATGTTTTCCTTCAGAAATTTTCCACTTTTGTTGCCTAAAGCAAACAATTCAGAGAAATGTCAAATATCTGCTTGACTGAAAACTTTCCTAACCCAGCTTCTACTTCTTAATATATTTAATTTTTAAGATATTTAAGTAACGTACCTCTCTCTCTCTCTCCTTGTCTCTCTCTCTCTCTTGCTTCTCATTTGTAAAACAAGGTACTTATCTTCAACCAAAATTCCCAGGTAATTATTCTGTTCTTAGAAACCCAGATATGGAAAACCTTCTCTTCCTTGGAGTTGTAGGACAGCAAACTTTTAAGCGATTCTTGGGAACATTATTCAAAATTCTGGCAAAATTCTTGAGTTCACGTATGGCAATTATGGAAAGCGTTTCCTCACCTGTTGGATATTATCATCAAAGATCTCTGTCAAATTGTGTTTTTACCTGTGTCATCAGAAATGAAGACAGAGAAGTCCATCATCCCCTGTCAATCATAAAGCATTGTGGGCAAACTATGTTTCTTTCGGGGCCTGACCTGTGTGCTGTGGAGCCACACTGGAAAAAAGTGACTCTATCTTGTAGTCTATATTTTGCTCTCAGAAATTTCCTGTCATGAAATGAACAGTTTTTCAAATCCCCACGGGAAAAAAAAATGCATTTTTTTTCTAGGTAAAGATCTGATTTAGAAAAGCAATGGGAAAGTCACCTGGGGTTCACCTCTCTTTGTTGGGAAGGTTTTTGGCTCTTTCTCTTCCCACCCCATTTTGACATGTGACAGAAATCTCAGATCTTGATAGTATTTTCAGAAATCATTTTGTCCGTCTCTAAGGGTAGAAAGTTAAATGGCCCTATTGATTTTCGAGGCAGGTCTTCAGGACCCTGAGGCTCTTTTACACGTTTGCTTTATTCTTGGGTAGCCTGGTGATTAGGCGTCTGCACATGTGTCCTCCTTGGTAGGAATGTAACTCTATGGTAAACAAAAAAATTCACGATAATAATAAACTCAGAATGGATATCTGTGGTCACTGAGAAGAGATAAACCCTGCCTTGTCAGTATTGCCCCAGACTGCCTTAAAAACACAGGCTCTTTCAAAAGAGTTTTTCACTGTTGTTTGCTCACCCAAAGACTCACCCACCCACAAATCTGCCCAGAGTATTGACAACCAAGTGTTTCCCCATGAGAGCCAAAGTAGTCAAATAAATTATTGTTCCTTTAACGAACCCGTTTTCCTAAACGAATGCCAGATGTTGTACAGGTGGCCTGAAAAGATGCCAGAATTCCCCGATTTCCATAAATAATAGGAAACCCGTCAGGAAGAATAAGCAGAGATCCATCATTCTCAAAGTCTGCCTGCATTCCTGATTTTTTAACTCTTTGTCAGCCACACAAAAACACTTTTTATCTCAACATAAAAGAAATGTTTGTAATGACTGAAAATTCCTGATTCGTGTTTCCATGCTGCAAAATAAACGGAGCTTTCGCCCTCGTGTTCCAAGTCCACTGAAGCCATTCTGCATCAAGCACTCGTGCAGAAGATGCGTCGTGGGGCAGGAAACCTGAGGTCCCTCTGGAGCAGCTGCCGGCGCAGGACAAGAGCTCAGGCAGTGATATTGCTCGGTCTTCCTTCACTCTGCAGCCTTTGCTTAAAGGAGACTTTACTGTGCTCCCATTAGGACAGCAGCTCCACCAGCAGCAGAAGGCCGTCCTCCTCCTGACACCTCAAGGCCCTTGGAGCCGCAGGCCCACTCGCCTCACATTAACAGTCTGCATTTTTATGTCTGATGTTTGCCTGAGCAGCTCTTTGTTTTATTTTACTTTTTACCTACGTATATTTAAATGTACAGTTTCTTTCTTGTAGGCAGCATATATTTCAGTCCTGTTATTTTATCCAGTCTGACAGTCTTTGTCTTTTAAATGTATTCTTTAAAATGTTAACATTTTTTAAATCTTTTAAACACATACTCAGCATGAAGGATTCTAAGGGGAGTACAAAAAATAAATGTGGGCTGGGCGCGGTGGCTCACGCCTGTAATCCCAGCACTTTGGGAGGCCGAGGTGGGCAAATCATGAGGTCAAAAGATCAAGACCGTCCTGGTTAACATGGTGAAATGCCTTCTCTACTAAAAATACAAAAATTAGCTGGGCATGGTGTTGAGCACCTGTAATCCCAGCTTCTCAGGAGGCTGAGACAGGAGAATCACTTGAACCTAGGAGGCAGAGGTTGCAGTGGGCCTAGGTCATGCCACTGCACTCTGGCCTGGGTGACAGAGTGAGACTCCTTCTCAAAAAAATAAAAAAATAAATAAATAAAATAAAGTTACTTAAAAAAAAAGAAAGAAATGAATACTGTTTGTGATCAAATTAAATATTTCATTTGTATAAGAAGCACATTATACTTTCAATGGTTACCTGACTAATCATTTGTTAAATATTTGTTTTCTTCACTGCCCTGTAAATCCAATGAAAGTAGAAACTATATCCATGTTTCAATTTGAAGAAGCCCAGTGCTCTTTCTCTTATGTAATGTCCATTCAAAAAGACTGTAAGGAGAAAACAGACCATCAACAATCAACAAATATATGCATCAGATAATTTCTGATGTTAAAATCTACAAAGGAAATAAACAGGTTAATGTGATAATGATTGACTGGGGAGGAGGGTGCCATTTTATTCAGAGAAAAAAATAATAATAAATAAATAAATACAAATGGGTGTAATTGAATCTTTAAACTCACAGATCAAGTCCTTAGGGATCTTACTATGTTTTGTTTCTTTTTAATTTTTATTATATGTATAGATTTAGCTATAACTAACATAAAATAAACTGCATACTTTTGAAGCACACAGTTTGATCAGCTTTATTTCATTTTGTGCATCTTTATTGTAATTAATATCTAATAAGTTGCACATTTTTCGTGTGTGGTTCGAAAGCTTTGCCGTAGCTATATATCTGTGCTGCTCTATGATCTCTTATTTTTGGTTCCTCCTCCTCCCTCTGTCCCAGGCAAGCAGGGACACTGAAGACCGGCTCTCATTGTCCTGACTTCTGTGTTCATAGGGACATAGACTATGTACCCTTTTGAGGCCGTCTGTGTTTGGCCTGATGAGCAGTGCGGCTGAGATTACAGCCGTGCTCTTTTGGGGCCATCTGTGTTTGGCCTGATGAGCAGTGCAGCTGAGATTACAGCCACACGCGTGCCCTTCGGTTTCCATTTTGCCCACCTGCTTTTTTGTTTGTCTGTTTGAAACAAATTTTTACATCATCTTTATTTTTTCACAGCTTTATTGAGGTAGACTTATATATCATAATGTTCACCCACTGTAAATGCATAGTTGAATGCTTTTCACTGAATTTATGGAGTTTCGCACATAACGCCACAATTCAGTTTTAAACATTCCCATGACCCCAGAATTTCCCTCATGCCTCATCTGAGAGACCTCCAGTCTTCAGACTCCTAAACTACTGATTTTCTTTCTCCACAGATTTGTTTTTCTAGAAATTGCACGAACATCAAACATTCAGTGTGCTTGCCTCTGTGTCTGCCCTCTCTGCTCTTCACGACGTGTGTGTGATTCACTTGGGGTTTTCAGTGCATCGCCAGTTTGTTTTCTCTTAATTGGTAAATAATACCCGAGGGGGTGAATGCGTCACCACGATGTGTTTATTCACAAGTCTCCTGATGAATGCTCGGGTCGCTTCTAATTTGGAGTCATTATGAATTACAGTGCTGTGAACGTTCAGGTGCATGTCTTTGTGTGGACATGAGCGTTCCTTTATCTTGACGTGTATTTACAGGACCGAACTGCTGATTTATACAGTAAGTAGATGTGTGTGTTTAATAAAGTGTCAGTCTCTTCCCAGGGAATGTTTTTTAATGCTCGTACAGTTGAACATTCCCACCAGCACTGTAGGAAAGCATCGTCTCTTCTTCGACGGCTGGTACCCCCAGACTGAGATGATAGCCGTTGTGCTGTGCGTTGTGCCATCTCATGATTGGTTTTTGTTTTCAAGACTGTTTCTGCTGGACATACAATTTTTTTGCTGAGAGTTATTTTTGCTTTTACTCTCTTCCAGCCCTCGGCGTGCACGTCAGTTCCCTGTCCCTGGCTTCCATATTATCTGTCGCGAAGCCGGCAGCCACCGTCCTCACCTCGCACCTCAGCATCTGATGGGTCTTTTCTCTCCAGCTGCTTTTAAAATGTTATCTTTACCGCTGGTTCTCAGCAATTTGGTTGTGGTAGGCCTTGTAAGTATTCATTGTGTGTATGTGTATGCTTTTTTACTTGAGATTATTTGACCTTCCTATATCTATTCATTTAAGAGTTTTCATCAAATTCAGAAATGTCTTGACCCCTATCTTTTCAAATGTTTTCCTCTCATTTCCTTTACTCCTCCTGGGGTCCCAGGTATAATTATGTGACACCTCGGTGTTGTTCTGCTTGTTCCCAAGACTGTATTTTTTTTTTTTTTTGATGGAGTCTCACTCTGTTGCCCAAGCTGGAGTGCAGTGGCATGATCTCAGCTCACCACAACCTCCGCCTCTTGGGTTCGAGCGTTCTCCTGCCTCAGCCTCCCAAGTAGCTGGGGTTACAGGCATGTGCCACCCTGCCTGGCTAATTTTTGTACTTTTTAATAGAAACAGGGTTTTGCCATGTTGACCAGGCTGGTCTTGAATTCCTGACCTCAGGTGATCGGCCCACCGTGGCTTCCCAAACCACTGGGATTACAGGTGTGAGCCACCACGCCTGGCCTGAGATTGTATTCTTGTTCTTCAGTCTTTTCACTCTCTGTATGTCATTTGCAATTTACTCAATTGCTATTTTATTAAATTCACTCATCTGCTTCAGGAAAACATATGGTCAAACTCAATCATCTAGATTTTGAGAATAAATAGAATTTGAAGCTAAAGCCTTCTCAGTAAAAAAGTTCTTAACTAGGAAAGGTGTAAGTGGAGCAAGGCTATGGGCTGCTGCCGGGGGCTTTTTACTGTTGTTTATTGGTTTATTTTTAAATAAAGTTTTAGCTGGATGTAGCAGCTTGCACTTGTAATTCCAAGAACTTTGGGAGGCTGAGGTGGGAGGATTGCTTGAGCCCAAGAATTTAAGACTAGCCTGGCCAACATAGTGAGACAGTGAGACACCCTCTCTACAAAAAAAGAAAACATGTTGGCCAGGCATGGCAGCATGTGCCTGTAGGCCCAGCTTGGGGAGGAGGATTACTTGAGCCCAGGAGCTGGAGGCTACTGTGAGCCATGATCAGGCCACTGCACTCCAACCTGGGAGACACAGTGAGACCTTGTCTCAAAAAATAAAAATAGAAACCAAATTTGATTGGAGTATAGCCATGTTTATTTATTTATGTTTTCTATGATTTGACATGATTTATGTTGACAAAATTCAGTAGCTAAACCTGAGACCATATGGCTTGCAATGCCTGAAATGCTATCTTATTGTTGACATAAAAGGTTATATAAACCATAAACTGAAATATTCTAAAGGGCATGTACTGAACTAGATTGGGTTCTGGATATTTAGGGATTTGATCCCTGTTTATCCCAAGTGTCACCATTGTTTTTCATTTACATAGAGACTTTATCCTTTTAAAAAAGCATTATTTTATTTCATGCAATATTTAATGGAATATGTAAACTTGCATATAATTTGTTTTCTTCACTAAATTTCAGCTACTAACAGGCATTGCCAGGTTTAACACAAGTTTGCTGCTCCACCATGGGAGAGAAATGCTTGCTTCCCCTTGAGACTCACAGCAAGTGTTCAGGAGCCCCGAGGCATGCACACAGTGCCTGAGCTCTGAGTTCCAGTGGCACGTGCGCCTCTTGGGTAAGGCTGTCATCTTTGCAGCTGCCACAGCGAGACTGTCTGGATGGCACGTGCCTGGGCATGGTGGACAGACGCCTCCCTACCACTGCTCCTAGCTATCCATGTGGCAGCCAGAGGGGCAGACCTCCAGGAGGGGAAGGAGCCAGCTGGATTCCAGGGCTGGCATTTGCCTGCTTGAGCCATCCTGGAGTCAGAAGCGTTTAGGCATCCATGTGCACCTTAGCAGAAGGAGGCTATTCCTTTGGGAACTACCGTTTACCTCTGAACATTCCCAGGCAAAACGCCTGCATAAAAAGGAATCTGTTTTCTGCTCTAGTGTCAAATTGGAGACATTGGGTGAGAAATAGGAGAAAAAGGACTGCATGGCACACAAACACAGGGCAACTGTTACAAGAAACATTCCCTCGAGCACAAACACACACACACAAAGCCTTCTCCTTGGGCCTCCCGAGGCACAGTCACCATCAGCATCTCACCCTTCACCTGTAGGACATGTTCCTGGAATCCCATCTTCCTTCTGCCATTTTTCCAACACCTGCAGCACCAGAATGATAAGGGTTTATTTTATTTTATTTTTTTGAGGCAGAGCCTCACTCTGTCACCCAGGCTGGAGTGCAGTGGCATGATCTCAGCTCACTACAGCCTCTGCCTCCCGGGTTCAAGTAATTTTCCTACCTCAGCCTCCAGAGTAGCTGGGACGACAGGGTCATGCCACCATGTCCGGTTAATGTTTGTATTTTCACTAGAGACGGGGTTTTCCCATGTTGGCCAGGCTGGTCTCACACTCCGATCTCAAATGATCTGCCCGCCTAGGCCTCCCAGCATGTTGGGATTATAGGCGTGAGCCACGGTGCCTGGCCAGAACAATGTTAAGTTTTATAACGATGATAACAATAACTCAACTTTTCTCATCTCTACTCTAAGTAATTTACAGGTGCTATATTAGCTAATCCTCACTGCTGTCCTGTGAGGTAAGAGCTATCATCATTCCTGTCTGCAGACATGGAAACCGGAGCTTAGAAAGATCAAATGAAGCCAGCTTATGAGTGAGCGTGCTGGGCAGCGTTCTGCTGAATGAATGCACAACCTTCTGCTCATGTGTGTCCACAGACAGAGTATTTGCAGAAACGGTGATTTCTACGGAATTTCACAAATTAATTACACCAAATGGATCTTTATAATGCTGTTTCTCCAAATATTTCATTGCCTATTCTGTAGCTTAAATTCTGTTTAAAGAATATCAATCTTAAAAGGCAAAAGTGTCATATAATCCCAGTGTGTATCGTTTGATTTCACCTGCAATGCACTCCACACACCACGAGTTTGTTTCTTTCCAGACAGCCGGGCTCCCTGTTCGGGAATACAGAAAGTGATGATGGCTGCAGCTGGAGGACCCTCCAAATGTCCTCTGCAGAGAGAGTAAGAGTGGCTCTTTCCCTTCCCGCAGGGAGAGCAGCTGCCCTGTTGACTCTGCTGTCTGTGTGCAGTTTCAGCCCAGGCTATTTCCATCCTCCATGGAATAGCCCGCTGGCCCAGGGTGTTGGCGGCCCTGTGGGCAATGTCCCCTAGGACTTGGTGTCCCTGGGCGTGGCGGGCTCTAGGACTGTGCATGAGGGCGGTTGAGACAAGGTCTTCTCCTCCGTGTCTCCAAAAGACCGTCGGTCTCCCACAAGCTTCTGGGAAACCCATGTAATGTCTGTCCAACACATAAGGATGCAATTTCACGCATGACAGCTCAATAAAGCAGATTTAATATATTCAGCTCCTCAAATTTAAACCAGACACCTGGCTTGAGTGAAATTCCTAGTTGAGTTAATATCCCTCCCAGCCTCTGACATTTGTAACTGTTCACATGTTAACCCAAACCATTCACTCATTCACCTTAGTAAAAGCATATTTTGGGATTTTATGTGCTGGGATTGGACATCAAAGAATTGTTTTTATTATAGAGCTTTAACTGGCCAAGTCTGAATTCGGAACAGACAGCGTTCAGCAGCAGAGTCTGGTGAGTAATCATGCTTTGTAATAAAACAGGTGAGCTGTGATCCCTCAGACCCTAAACCCAAGTCCCCCCATCTGGAACCTTCGGAAAAAGTCCCTGTGCTTTGTGCAAATGAAATTTATCTTGCCTTTCCCCCGATTACTTTTGCTTTCGTTTTCTTTCTCAGAAGATATTTTTTCTGGAGCTTTCTTAGAAGAGATTTTTCCGGATCATGACAGTTGAGGATGATTTGGCTACGTCTGAAAGGTCTCACGTTCAGTCTGTGCACTGCTCTGGGGCACTGGACCAGGTAGGTGTCTCCTGTAATCCAAGAGTATTAAATGGAAAAACAGAACAAAAGGCCCTCTTGAGCTGTGAAGAAGATGGTTATTCTCTGCCCCATCCCAGCCCCAGCCGATGCCCTATTCTAAGGCAAACACTAGCCCCAGGGGTCAGCGCCGGCACTGGGTACAGCCACGTTGGGGAGAACCCTGGGCCTCAAGCAGGTGTGAGGTCACCCGTGGCCAGGTGGGCGTCAGCTGCACCCTCATGGTTCTCATGACGCCCTTAAAAAGAGCTCTGGAAACCTATACCCCATGTACTCTGTTTAATGCAGGAATGCGGGTTCCTCCTTCTGTATCTCTCAGGGAATCCCATCATCTCATTCTGCAGGGGCACGATGCTCCCTCCTTCTGCTCCCAGAAACAATGGCATTAAGGATATTGAATCCAACACACAAAGGCAAACTCTAAGAGGAAAACCTGTGTGCTTTCTCTAACAAACTGAAATACCCATGAATCAAAGCAAAAGTTTTTGGGTTCCCAATGCCAGCTCACTGTCCTCCTCACCCCCTCAAGGTGATGCTGGAGAAGGTCAGGTGCCCCTCAGGGTCTCCAAAGGAAGGCCAGCTCCCAAGAACTACCTGAGACTCTCGCTTCTCCTTTCTTTGGAAAAATACCACTGTTTATGGTTAATTATTAAGCCAGAAATAGACTCAGTAAAATCAGGTTCAACCCATGAATAGAGGTGAAGGCATGGAGGTGGGAAGAAATGGAGATTAGGGTGGGAACTGGCTTGTTGCTTTTGATAGTATGAATGTTTTTCATGAAGTGTTAAGAAGTAATTTTCTCTATCCACAGATACTTGAAAAAGAAAAATTGGCTTAAATTTTAAAAAAAGCAAAACAAAACACAAAATGTTCCGTTTCACACAGGGAAAAACTTGCCTGGAAAACAAAAGTAAATGTGGTCCCTCAAGGATGTGTCAGTAGTGAGTGGGGCTGGAGCTCCGGGTGCAGCCTGCTCTGTGAAGCTGGGGTCATACCAAGGCGGGAACAGCGGGGAAGCTCAGGCTGGTGGCCTCACTGTCCTCCAGAGCCCAGTGCCAGTGTGCAAGTGTGCACAGTTGGGGTGAAGCCACGTCAGTGCGCCAGAGCTGAGAGCACTTCAGGTGAAACTTGGCAGGGCCTGAAGCAAGTCCTGTGCCACCTCTTCCCAGAAGGCCAGTGCCACCTCTGCCCACAAGGCCCGTGCCACCTCTGCCCACACCTGCAGATCCCAGGCTGCGCAGGAAAGCCTGTTCTCCACACCTCATGTGCACATACTTTCTGGGCAGTCACCCACCCGGTCCTCCAGGGAGGCAGGCTTCTTCCCTGGGCTGAGACTCTTTGGAAGTGAGTATTACACCTGGGCTGCCCGTGGGAATGACTGACGGAGTAGGCCCCGCCTGGAAATGATGGAGGCCGCGCCTGCAGGCCTAGCTTCCCATGAGCTCACCTTGTGTGTCGGGCTCAGGGGCTGGGCATCCCTCAGGGGTCCTGAGGCAATGCTCGGTGAAGCCTCTGCGTTCTTCTTGACAGTCTCTGGGGTCTGTACTGGGGCAGGGCCGCAGAGCTTCCCTGTTTGGCAGGATGAGGAGAAGCTGGGGAAGTGAGTGGAGACAGGAATGAGGGTTAAAATACCACCCCAGGTTCGAGTGTGGGTTCCCAGTACCCAACGAGGGGCCCCACAGACCAGCCTCAGGTATGTCCCGGTACCACAGCAACGTCCCCACGCTCACCGTCTGTTCTTTCCTCTTTCTCCTCCTCTTCTTCTTCCTCTTGTTTTCTTCTTCTTCTTTTTTTTTTTGTTTTTTGTTTTTTGAGACACAGTCTCTCTCCGCCACCCAGGATGGAGTGCAGTGGTGCAATCACAGCTCACTGCAGCCTCGACCTCCCAGGCTCGAGCAATCCTCCCACCTCAGCCTCCCAAAGTGCTGGGACTACAGGCATGAGCCACCGCCCCGGCCTGTCTTCCTTCTTATTTAAACATTTCCCCATGAAGCATGTGAGGAAAATCCTTCAAAGGAGGAGGAACCATGAAAACGTCTTCACGACAGTGAACGAATGGGGCCGCCCACGTTGGGCAGGGTGTCCGGTCTCCGGGGAGAGGGCCCCCAGAGCCGGGTGCTCTGACCCAGCTCTCCTAACTCACTGGGAGAACTCATGGAACTTCTGCTTCAGTGGAACTCATAGTTGCTCAAAACTATGATACTGAAGAAATACAAAGCATTTGCCATATATCAGCCTTTTCTCAAGTTCTGTGTCAAAACATGGATGTATTCTAAGATCCTAGTGAAATTTTGTTCCATAATCACTGATTTGAGGCAGCACTTTTCTGTCATGTTTTAATCCAACTTCATTTAGTTTTTAATCCCATTTTGTACACTTTGAGGGGGGAGCCTATGCAGCACCCAAGGCGAACTAGTGCTTCCAATCCAACAGTCCAGCACTTACAATGCAACAGTCCAGTGCTTACAATTCAACAGTCCAGCGCTTACAATTCAACAGTCCAGTGCTTGCAATTCAACAGTCCAGTGCATGAAACAGTCCAGTGCTTATAATTCAACAGTCCAGTGGTTACAATTCAACAGTCCAGTGCTTACAATTCAACAGTCCAATGCTTACAATCCAACAGTCCAGTGCTTTCACAGACTGTCCGACTGTTACCTGGGAGCATTTGCTATCCCTCAGCCCCTGCTAAGTAGTAAGTCAGAATCTCTGGGAGGGGCTGTGGAACAGGGAGGTTTAACACCAGTCCAAGGTCAGTTCCCTGAAGGTCACTGTGGTTGGACAGGACTGGCATGGTCCTACTGAGACACTGAGGGGTGAAGGTCCCTCCTCTGTCCTCACACCCGGATCAACCAAGCTCTCTGGTATCTCTGACAGCTCCCATCTCCCTGGGCTCTGTTTCTCCCCTGAATTTCTCATTCTGCTGGTAAAACTAAGGATGTGTTTTTATGGAACCACTTTCTTATTTGACAGACAGGGAACTCTTACAAAGGGTGTTTTCCCAAACACACAATTATGTCATTCAGTGTTTGTGTTAAGGAGGAAAAACCATAGAGACACCAGCCTTGAAAATATATTTATAGGTGAAAATCAAAGGCTTGTTGCATGAACTCTGAAGGATATCAAATCTAACAGTTTTTTTTTTTAAATTAAAAACAGCAGTTGAGAAGTTGGAATAAAAAGGTAAATTTCATGATATCAGAGGCAGCTGTTTCCGAGGAGGTCTGAAGATAGCTGACGGCACCTGCGCCAGGTGAACGTACCTTGGAAGATCGGTGAACTGGAAGGGAAGGAAGAGGAGGTCAACAGAAGCGGCGCTTCCTGCGCCGTCAGTAGACCCGGCTGCGTTTTTGACCCTCGGCTCTTCCAGCAGCACAGATGTGCTAATATGGTCAACTGCGTGAATATGAAGAGCGCGGGAGATCGTTAAATGTGAAATCCCATGTCTGCAGAGGTCTAGAGAAATCACCTCTTATCAACGGTTTATTTCATGTTTGCCCGTAAACAAATATAATAAATAACAATGACGGCTTCTCCCATCTCACCTCTAAGTCTTTTGTTTTCCAAGGCCTTTGTCTTCTGAAGAAAGTCTGTACTTAGAATTTTAGAGTTGGAGGGAAACTAGAGGTGACACCATGCACACTTTATTAAAGGACATGAAACAAAGTTTCCCACTCTCTTGCCAGGATGTTGATCGTTTTCCCTCTGCTCACCTCCCCGCAGGGCCTGGGTAAAGCTACAGAGAACGAGGAAACTGAAAGCATGGCTTCATCTGCCCCAGACCTTCACACATGAACTTACACTTTTAATTTCCTGTCAAATTGCATTAAAAAATTAGGCTGGGGGGACATCCTCCATCACATAACCCACCTCCTCACATCCAAATGACTGGTGTTCCTTTCCTGACACAATCGTCTAAATTTACTCTCCTAGGCGAATGCCATTCTTACGTAAATGTGCACTTGGTGAGGGCCCCCAGTGCCAGTGCAGGCAATGAGTTCATGGCTGCCGTGATGTGTGAGTGTTGTGTCTGCATTAATCACTACAGACTTCCCCGTGTAAATTAAGACATATTTCCTATCATGAGGTTTGGCCGTGTCCCCACCCAAATCTCATCTTGAACTGTAGTTCCCATAATCCCCACGTGTCACGGGTAGGAGGTAACTGAATCTCATGCTGTTCTCATGATACTGAGTGAGTTCGCACCAGATCTGATGGCTTTATCCGGGGCGCCCCCCCTTTGCTCAGCACTTCGGCACTTCTCCTTGCTGCCGCCATGTGAAGAAGGACGTGTTTGCTTCTCCTTCTGCCGAGATTGTAAGTTTCTCAAGGCTTCCCCAGCCCTGCTGAACTGCGAGTCAAATACCCCTCTTCCATTTATAAATTACCCAGTCTCAGATATATCCCTATAGCAGCATGAGAATGGACTAACACCATGTGCAATGATAAGACAGACATTCTCCATCGGGTGGTTTCTGGTCTCCTGAAAGAACAAATCTAGAAGTAAGCTCTGTGCAGGTCGTTTGGCTGAGGAAGGACGAGGAGGAAACAGCCACTCAGCAGGTCTGCGGTATCAGCATCTGTGCCAGACAGTCTTTTGATCAGTCAGTCAGCAACATTAATTGGGAAGCCCTGTGTGAGGAACTCGAGCAGAACACCACAGCTGCAGACGCATTTCTCTCGAGACGGACTATCAAGTGTCAGTCTACTGAACAGACTGATTTTGTTTTTTCCCAGACAAAGGCTCCTAAGTGGCCTCAGTGATTCCATCTGCCCTTTTCACCTTGGGCAGAATGAGAGTGAAGCCCGCATCATGGCAACATTAACGCAGGCCTCTTCCCTGACCCTCATCGGGCCTGTTCCCCAGGATCTGGGCTTTATCCAGACTGACTGCACCCTCCGCGGCTTTACCTTCGTCATTTCAAACATAAAACAAAAGCAGAGCCAGGCAGGTGCTTCTAGCGCTTGCCCTGGCCTGAGGGTAGCAAACGTTTCCGAGAGAACGCTGACTGTTGAACGGCTCACCAGGACCTCTGCCCGGATGTGTTTGTTTACACTGAACCCTGGACAGTGGTCACGGGTCATAGTTTCACTGCTGAAGGATGAACAGCCCCAAGTTGCCTGTCTGCCACTGATTCACCACCGGCAGTGTGTGCCTCAGCCATTCAGATCTTTCTCATCAAACCCTCAGGGTCCTCAAGCCATAAGGTTTTACCTTTTCCACGGTTTTCCTGACAACAGAATCAGATTGAGAGTTGCTGAGGTGTCCAGTTCCTTAACGATGAGGACTTAGATCTTACATACACCCCAAAAACAAAAGGCAAAGGCCTGGCAGAAGACGTCTCCAATGTGCAAGTTTCCACTTGCTCCCAGCGGTTTGTATTATATAAGATACAACTGGAATACTGTCTCATTTGCTGTTTTTGCTCCTGATAAAATATCAGCTTTAGTGGGTCCTGAGTGACCATACGTCATCTGTCCTGGGACACACCATTTTCCATATTCACCGCCCCCCACGTGTGAGGCTGCCTTTTGCAAGCCAGACCTCTTATTTCTTGCATGGAGACCATTTTGCCAGGGTTGCTGCCGCTCGCTGCGCAGGCAACACTGAGGGTTATTCCTGGTGACCTGGCCCAACAGGTGCCACTGCTGGATGTCTCAGTCAGCAAAGCTTCCGAGGCCCCAGCTCGCAAGGCATCGGATTCCTCGCTGTGGCTGAAATGGACGCCTGCTTCTAGCCTAAGGAGTCCGAAGCGTGGAAACTTGCGGGGCAGGTGTCAGTGTCTGGGAGGACCTTGGAGCTGCAGTGGTGGCTCCTCCGCTGAGAAACAGCAGATCCCAAACGCTCTTCCAGACGCAGTGGCCGTGGTTACCTGGAAAGCCACGGCCTTCACAACATCATTGCACTCTGAATGCGAACATGTTCCCCTAACATCCTAATCAATTCACTCAATTGTGTGGACTGCATATGTGTGTTCCCCCAAATCCCAATACGGAAATCCTCACCCCCATGTCAGTGGGATAGGAGGTGGAGGCTTGGGGAGGTGATGAGGTCATGAGGGTGAGGCCCTGGTGAACGCGGTTAGTGCCCTTACAAAAGGGGCATCAGAGCTCTCTCCCCTTCCACCACCTGAAGACACAGTGAGAAGGTGCCATCCGCAGGCTCGCAGAGGGCCTCGCCGGACTCTGACCACGCTGCCACCCTGTGCTCAGACTTCCAGCCCCCGGAATGATGAGAAAAGAATTTCTGTTTTATATAACAACCCCGTCTATGGTAGTTTGTTATAGAAACCCAAACTCACTAAGACTCCTAGCTTTCACTGCCCTTTTTGTGGTTTCAAAACAATACATAAGTCTATGTATAGAGATAGATGTATGTAGATGGACATATAGATACTCCACAAAATACATTGAAAGAACCCCTTAAATAAGTAGAAAATAAAACTTCCAAGTCACAAGGAAGCACTCTGTTTCAGTGTACCTGGCAGTGTGTTTTCTTTCTTACTGGCACATAACATAACGGACTGTCTGAATCGGTAGTGCACGGACTCACTTGAGTTTGGGACTTAAAGGAGCCCCTGAGCGATGGAACACTGTGCCAGCCACTCGAATTGGGGCTCAGAGGCCCCAGGAGGTGCTTCGGGCCCCGATCCCAGGTACTGACTCTCAGGAGAGCCTGAAACGGGCCCACAGGCCACATAAAACCTTCCCACTTGCTGGTGAGACACAGTGTCACGCCACATTCTCAGTGACACCATTCAAATGCCTCCTCCAACCCTCATTTAAATCCTATCCCATGATTTCATCAGGTGATCAGCCTTATTTTCTCATCTGTAAATTCGTGCAGCCATGCTGTCTTCACCCTGAGCTTCTGGGGTGATGCTGACAGACAGCAGTAGCCTGACACGTGGCTGCGACATGCCAGTGCCCATGTGGTGTCACACACGTCATAGCAGGGACACGCCAGGCCAGCATGGTGTCACACACTTCACGGCATGTGGTGTCACACACGTCATAGCAGGGACACGCCAGGCCAGCATGGTGTCACACACTTCACGGCATGTGGTGTCACACATGTCACAGCAGGGACATGCTGGCTCCAACATGGGGTCACACACGTCACAGCAGGGACACACCAGGCCCGTGTGGTATCACACATGTCACAGCAGGGGCACACCGGCCCCCACGTGGTGCTGACACGTCCGGCTTCCCCAGGCCTGTCTGCAGGGTTCCAGGGTTCTCCAGACTTTGTGTAGTTTTTCCTGGTGTCCTTGTTTTTCTTTTAATCAGAGTTCAACCCAATGGAAATAAGTCGGTGTTTTCACAGGAAGGTCTAGAATCAGTTAATGTTGAGAGTCAAAGGATTTTGCTGAGCATCATTCAATACCTGGTAAGAGACAGTCAGCACTGACAGGGCTCCCTTCAGAGGAGGATGAGCGTCTTGGCCTACGAGGGAAGATGCTGAGTGAGTGCGTGGTCAGCGTGGTCCCTGTGCAGCTGTCCCGGGCTCTCACCTCATGCCAGTCTTCACTGTCCATCAGTTTGGATGGGAGCCAGCCTCTCTCTTTCCAAGTCTGGCAGCCCCTCCACATCACTCCTGCTGGCGTCATGCAGGAAAAGCAGCACATGCCTCCCCAAGAGCTGAGTACCACAGCAGGGACAGCCTGGGCCTGAGTGTAAAGCCCTCTCCCTCACCTGCAGTATCCCAGGGGCCTCCTAACGGAGCCTCCTGCTTCTGCACGGACTTCACAGAAGTTCTCCTAGGTTGTTCTGGAAACCCAACTACCCCAACCCTCCCTCCTGCTCCCCAACAAAACCCCTCCTGTCCCCATCCCTCCCTCTTCTCCCCCATGTCTCCCTCTGTCCCAGTCCCATCCCTTCCTCCCGTCCCCATCCCTCCCTCTTCTCCCCCATGTCTCCCTCTGTCCCAGTCCCATCCCTTCCT
>PVKV010025773.1:0-29085 GCA_004027835.1 Alouatta palliata | reverse complement strand
TTAGAGCATGGAGCATGGATCTGTGATCCAGGGGAGCCCGCGCTGGTGCCCTGAGATCGTTAGAGCATGGAGCATGGATCTGTGATCCAGGGGAGCCCGCGCTGGTGCCCTGAGATCGTTAGAGCATGGAGCATGGATCTGTGATCCAGGGGAGCCCGGGCTGGTGCCCTGAGATCATTAGAGCTTGAGATCATTAGACTCTGATCCAGGGGAGCCCATGCTGGCACCCCACGATCATCAGAGCATGGTGGGTGGACTCTGATCCAGGGAAACTCAGGCTGGCACCCTGAGATCTTCAGAGTGTGGAGGTGGAGTCCGATCCAGGGGAACCCAGGCTGATACCCTGAGATCATTAGAGCGTGGTGTGGGGAGGCTGATCCAAGGAAACCCAGGCTGGTCCCCTGAGATCCTTAGAGCATGGTGGGTAGACCTGTGATCCAGGAGAGCTCAGGCTGGCACCCTGAAGTCATTAGAGCATGGTAGATAGAGTCTGATGTAGGGGAGCCCAGGCTGGCACCTGAGATAATTAGAGCATGGTGGGTGAACCTGTGATCCAGGGTAACCCAGGCTGGTGCCCTGAGATCATTAAAGCATGGTGGGTAGCCTGATGCAAGGGAGCCCAGGCTGGCGCCCTGAGATTATTAGAGTATGGCGGAGTGAGCTCTGATTCAGGGGAACTCAGGCTGGCATCTCAAGTCTGATTTAGGGGAGCCCAGCCTGGTACCTCGAGATCATTAGAGCAGAGTGTAGTGGGTGGGCTCTGATCCAGAGGAACCCTGCTGGTGCCCAGAGATCATTAGAGTGTGGTGGGGGGAGTGTGATCCGGGGAACCCAGGCTGACTTCCCTAGATTATTAGAGTGTGGTGGACCCCATGTGATGAGCAGGCGGTAGGGGTGGCATCCTCAGGTGGAAATGGTCCTTAGAGAGGGACATCTCTGTGAGGCAGACTCATCTGCTTCCCGTCCGAGGTACTCTGCTGTGACAGATGTCAGCACAGACGTTTAGATCTGGAGGTCTGAGTTCCAGGGACTGGTGCCAGCATATGAGCTTCCCACAGCTCCCTAGGTGACATCCCTCTGCCTTTGTGCCTTTCTGTGGCTCTGGCCCACTCCCCACCCTCTCTCTTCTCTACACATTGGAGCTCTTTTTCACCCTTAGAAATGGAGGTCAAGGTAGGTGGATTGCTGGAGCCCAGGAGTTCAAGACCAGTCTGGGCAACATGACAAGACCCTGTCTCTACCAAAAAAAAGGAAAAGAAAAAACAAGAAAAATTAAAAAATTAGCTGGGCGTGATGGCATGTGTCTGTGATCCATCCACTCAGGAGGCTGAGAGGGGAGGAGCACTTGAGTCCAGGAGTCTGAGACTGCAGTGAGCTGTGATTGTGCCACTACTCTCCAGCCTGGGTGACAGAGTTAGAACCTATCTCAAAAAGAAAAAAAAAAAAAAATACAGGATAGCTCATCCATGGAGTTAAACAACAAAATAAGTTGAGTATACAGAGATGGAGAATAAAACCATGGTTAGTGGTGAAGGAAGGGGCATGGGGAATTGCAGGTCTAAGGATACAAAGTAGCAGCTATGTCAGCTGGAGAAGGCCAGAGCCCTCATTTACAGCAGGGCTATTGTTGATTATCATGTATCAATTTGGGATTTTTGCCAAATGACTGGATTGTAGCTGCTCTTGCCACAAAAAAAGAAAATGAATAGCTATGTGATAGGATAGATACGTGAATTCACTTCATTTAGTGACCTTTTTACTCTATCTCATAGTGTCATGTTGCAGACCTTCAGTATAGCCGATAACATATTTAAAAAAATAAAAAAGGGCCAGCGCAGTGACCCACGCCTGTTATCCCAGCACCTTGGGAGGCCAAGGCAGGCAGATCACTTGAGGTCAGGAGCTTGGGATGAGCCTGGCGAACATGGTGAAACCCCATCTCTACTAAAAATACAAAAATTAGCCAAGTGTGGTGGCAGGTACCTGTAGTCCCAGCTACTCGGGAGGCAGGCTTGACCCTGGGAGACAGAGGTGGCAGTGAGCTGAGATCGCACCACTGCTCTCTAGCCTGGGCGACAGAATGAGACTCCATCTCAAAAAAATAAATGAAAAACAAAGAAAGAAATACGGCATATCCACTCCCTCCTGAAAGGCCCTCTCTACCCTGGCCACGCAGGGTGCCAGCCCTTCTCCCTGCCCCTGTGAGGCCATTTCTGCCAGTGCACTTGCCTCCATGTTTCCTGTGTTGTCACCTGCCGACTGGAAGCCTCTGGCAGGCCTGGACGCAGCTGTTGCCTCTGTGCCGAGTGCCCCGGCCTGCAGGGGCCACACAGCGTCAGCCACTTGTCCTGGCACCCTCTTCTTCTGAAGCATGGCTCAGTTCGAGTTATAAGCCATATTGCTACATCATAGCTACCTAGAACATAGTGACATACTGAATTGGCTAATTTGACTATGTTGAAATCATCATCTCAGTGACATTTAGGAAGACACAGTGGGTTTTTCTTGGGAACAAGGGTGCTGACGTGTCATAAATCAGCAGGAGGAGACGTAAGGACATGGCAGCTGAGCAGCTCACTTTATCTGGGTCTGCATCACCGCAGTGTCCTGGAAGTGAGTGTGTGAGACCTGGAACACGTCCCTTACCCTTTCTCTGTCTTGCTTCCTCTGTCACACCCTGGACGTGAAAACTTAGCACACCCCATGGAGGCATTTGCGAATGAGTGAGACCCATTGTCAGACTGCACTGAAAAATTAGAAAGCGAAGCTAAATGTCAACGGGTCCAGTTCTTTTCCCAGCCTTTCCTCAGGTGGGCGTGGTGGGAGCAGGGCAGTGGAGGCTGGGGAGGCAGCGGCCTCACAGGGGGCCTGGGCAGCGGAGAGGGCACCAGGTTTGGTGGTTGGAAAACCTGGACTCTCTGCATTTTCTGCTTCTTACTAGCTCTCTAATCCTGGACCAATCACATAACCTCTGCAGCTTTCATCTGCCAAATGGACGCAATTAACTAATACCGCTGTTAAATAATGGGAAAACCTGAGGCTGTGGTGAACAGGTTCAGCTCAGAGTTGGATCTACGTACTCGCAAGGATGGGACCCAGGGGTCTGTGCAAACAGTCCTGAACGGTGGGCTCTGTGCATCTGGAGTGCACCATATGCCCAGCCCAGTGCACCTTCCCCCAGGAGAGGTGGGTAGTGGCAGCAGTAGCCTTTCTGCACTGGGGGGCAGCTGCCAGAGGAGTCCCCGGCACAGGCTGCAGAGCCCATTGGAGGCATGGGGCCAGCCCAGGCCATCCGTCCTCACTGCTCACTGACCGAGCCTTCCCTCTATGATGGCAGCTTCTGTAGCCGGGAACAGCACCTCCAGGGGTTGGTGGCAGGGTGCCAGGGGTGCATGAAGCCACAGGATAAGGGTGGTGTGTCTTTCTGTAGTGTCATTTCTATTTAAATAATGAAAACATGATTTATAGACTGAAATGAATGTAGATATGTTCCAAAGTAGTCTGTGCGGTCATCTCATGAATGACACATGAGGCTCTCTGAGGGCCCCTTCACAGAAGGTCCCCACACCATTATGCAAACACCTCATAGTGTGCAGAGGATGCTGTCACAGCAGGATGCGCCTTCTCTTTCCTGAAGACAGGGACAGGAGCTGTTCCTGGGGATTGGGAGTGGGGAGGGTCGCACGAGGACGGAGGATTTAGTGCTGAAATGGGCCCTTTCACTGGGCGGCTGGTGAGTGGAGGCAGCCTGTCCCAGCTTCCTGTCACCACTTCCGTCTTGGTTTTTCTTTGCCAAATCCAAGGGGCCACAGGGACAGGATGCTGCTCCTCTCTGAAGACCCGCCTCCCTTTCACCTCGGCTCATCCGTAGTGGGAGAATTCTCACCTTCTGGAGATGTGCCTCCCACTGTGACCCACGAGAATCACGTGTGCTCTGCACGCGAGGGCCCCATTCTGGGGACGCCTCCTGGGGGTCTGGGTGATGCAGGGTGATATTTGGGGTGGTCCTGACTCCTGGCCCTGGCAGGGAGCCCAGAGCTTGGCCTCCTCCTCAGCTTCCTTCTTTGGGCGCAGTTTTAGCTGTGTTTCCCTGGGAACCAGATAGGGGCAGTGCTCTAGCGGGCCACTAGGCAGGGTTGCTTATGGTGACAGGTAAAGAGACCCGATGAGGCAGTTGCGTCTGGACTGAGGAGTCTGAGCCTAAGCCCTGGAGGCCATTCTTTGGCCTTGCTGAGGATGGTGGGCCTGCCGGACTGCGGGAAGCTGGAAAGCGCTGCTTTTCAAGTTGTTACAGCTCCTGTGAGGACTGAGGCCCTAAAACCAAGGCGCTGCCGCCCCCAGCTTGACGAGGGCCTGGCCCACCGCGGGTGCTGGAGGCGTGGCAAGTGGTCACTTGGGAAGTCTGAATGCGCAGGCTGTGACCGGGGTGCTCGAGGCTGAGCCCCGGGGATATGCTGGCAGGCCTCCCTGGTGCTGTGTCATGCCACTGACCAGAGTTCAGGACGTCCTGAGAGAAGGCGCTCCCAGTGCAGGGACACACGGAGGGACTGGTTATCAGAGCGAGGAGAGGTCACCAAACGCTTCATAGACAGTTGGTGCCCTGGGCAGGGCTGGCTCTCAGAAGGCACTGCCCTGAGCAGGTGGGTGGCCAGGGGCTGCCATGAGGCGCCTGCCCTGGTTGGCACCAAGGGAGAATCCCCCCAGGGCAGACAACTGCCCAAAGCTGTGGGGCCTGTGTGTGGCTATGGTCCGGGAGTCCAGCCTGGAGGGCAGTGTCCTGAGAAGCAGCAGGGGGCATGTGGAGGGGCGCAGCCTACGCGCTGGGCCACTGCTCGGGAGGAGCCGGCAAGGCCAGTGGGTGCCAGGAATGCACAGGCACGTGTGCTGCTCACCTCGGGCTTTGCGGGTGTCCCTGCCGGGGGCATGAATCATGTCCCCCGGGGCAGTGAGCTGTCATGGGCGGGTCCTGCGCTCCAGGGGCTGGGGACTACTACGCTGGCTTTCACAGCACCACATGTCGTCCTTGGAGTGCCCAGAGAGGAGCTGCTGCTGTCTCTGAGCCTCAGTTTTCTCATCTATAAGATGGGAAGAATTCCATCTGCCTGGACTCCTTGAGACTTGGTTGGGATTCATAGGAAAGCCGTGTGCAGGGCATGCTTTTGTTATGTGATTTCTTATGTTCTGTCATTCTTTTTTTTTACTGGCACTTTGAAACATATTATTAGACATGTTAAATAATATAATTCTCAAATATTTTATCTTAGAAATCAAAGCACTTGACAATTGATATTCATAGTATAGATGAAAGTGGCACTACGAGCATGTTTTTGTAGTTGCTGAAAATTTAGGAGATAAATCTATTCTGGTTTTCAGTGGTAAAAATATTCCAGGAATGAGATTAAATTTACTGGCTAAGTTATCCACAAAAACTGAAACAGACTCATTTACCAGTTCTTTATCTTTCAGACTCTGATTCTGGACAGATTTTAAGAGGTTTAGAATCTGTTCCAGTACAGAAATAAGGCCAAATGGCTTCTGTGAAAGAATCATTAAAAGTATAGAGAACATACCTGTTCTTCATCTGGTAACAGGAAAGATCACCCAAGTCATAGTCCAGGAAATTCCCAGTCTTACCGGCTTTTACTGTTGGCAGAAGGCGGGTTGTCTGAGGACCTGATGCAAGGTAACCACTCTTGAGGTTTTGCCCAGTTGCCCAGAATCCCCCAGAACCTATGGCTGCTCCTGCCAGCTCCTAAGAAGACAGTCTTGACACACACCCAGTATCCATGTCAGCGTGTGTCCCCTTCTGCCCCCCAGTGATGTTGGCAGAACTAAATCCCCGAGAACCCAGGACAGCAGGGCGGACATAGCATCTCCCTGGGTCATAACAAATGCCCTGAGCTCTTTTCATTTAGAGTAACAATGCATGTTTCAGTCTTCCTCTGCAGTATTCTGGCTTGGACAGAATTATCAAGCCATTTCATGAAAGTAGAGGTGATTCTGGATCTTGACACCACACGTCCTCCACTTACTGTCTCTGAGGATAGAAAAGCTCTGCGATATGGAAGAACAAAACCAAACATTTGTTGTAACCGGTCACTGTTTTCACGCTGGCGCCGTGAATTCCGTCTTCTTATGTGTCTGGGCCTTGACTCTGAACGCGTGCCATGCACTGTGCTGTCTCCTTAGGCAGATTAGTTCATTTTGCCCTGTGACACTGTTGGAATCCCAGCTTTCCAGATGAGGAAACAGGGTTCGTAGAGGTTCTCTGGAGGCCGACTGAAACCTGGGCCCATCCAGACTCTGCTCTGGGTGTCTTCAGTTTCTGCCACCTTAGCTCCCAGACTGTCTCTCACATGGTAATTCTCTGTAAGGGTGAACTTTAAAGCTGCTCCTCAGGAGGACGCTGCTCACGCGGCTGGCTTCATGGAGGCGGATAGTAGGTGAACGTTGGCTGAGGGACCATGTCCATCATGGACCTGTGCCCCGAGGCTGCAAGGAGAAAATGCAGATGGAAGACCTTGTCGCATGCCACACTCAGAGGAAACTTAAGGAACTCTTTACCCTCATCCGTGAAGGAGACAACAAATATGAACAGATGAAGGAAGTTCATGCATGTCCTCATGGGGGCAGATCTGTCATGGGAAGCTGGGGATATTGGCATCAGTTTCCCAAACCATTCAGGCAGATACCACATCCACATCGCCTTTGGTGCCCCCGCCAGCAGCCTCGTTCCTGGCTGGGTAGACTAAGTGTCTAACCAGGGATGCCACGTCTAGAGCCTGAAACTTAATTTCTAGTCTTCTGACATGCCTATATGGAATCATTGCAAATATGGAATGAAGTTTTATCATTTCTATCATTCTGGGAGGTTAGCCTCTTCAGTGACTAGGGTTTTTTTTAAAAAAGAGAAGATCGTAGAAAGGAATCGTAATATGAAATTAGCCTATCTGCCAATTTCTGAATCTCCAGAAAGAGCCAGAGGTTATGGGGACTTGAAAGTTTTTGCATTTTCATCATGTTTGTTGCTTTTAGTTTCTGTACTGGCTGTGGCGACGGGGGGCCTTGCACATGGGCTGATGCATCCCAGCCAGGTCACCTGCTCACTTCAGCGGCTGTGGGAGCGGCAGTGCCGATGGGCTCAGGCCCTGCCTGAACCTCCTTAGTGAGCATTGGCCTGGGGACTTCCCATTTTGCTGAAGAAGGAACTAGGACAATGTAAGTGACTCTCTCAAGGCCACATGGGTGGTGCGAGGGCAGATATGGGATTCTGGCTTTGGAGTCTCCCTCCAGGGTGTCTTCACCATGTCATGTGTCCTCTCTATTCAGCCAAAGTCTTAGAAATCAAAGCACTTGACAATTAATATTCATAGTATCAATGACTATCCATTGTCAGAGAGACTCTGTCAGTGGAATTCATCCCAAGTGTGTTCACCAAGTTAGGGTGTCCACAGTCAGTGCTGGATGAGGAAGACCACGGGACTGCAACTTAGGAGACTTGAGTTTTGCCATGATTTTGCCAAAAATCACTGCTATGACACTTGAACTTTTTTTTTTTTTTGAGATGGAGTTTCGCTCTTCTTGCTGAGGCAGGAGTGCAATGGCATGATCTCAGCTCACCACAACCTCCACCTCCTGGGTTCAACCTCCTGCCTCAGCCTCCCAAGTAGCTGAGATTACAGGCATGCACCACCACATCCAGATAATTTTGCATTTTTAGTAGAGACAAGGGTTCTCCATGTTGGTCAGCGTGGTCTTAAACTCCCGACCTCAGGTGATCCGCCTGCCTCAGCCTCTGGCATGAGCCACCATGCCCGGCTGATACTTGAACTTTCTACGTTTCATATGTATCATCTGCATAAAAGGAACTTAATCTTGGTTACGGCTAAGACCCTTTTCTGTTTTCTGCTTTAGACATTCATTGTCATTTGCCTTTTTGAAAAAATTATTTGAGCTTCTGTTGTAATTAAGACAAAACAGTAAGTCCTCAGGACAGAGAGATGAGAAGACCCAGTCTCAAACTCTAGGCCCCCACTGTCCAACAGGGCAGACGAGAGACACAGCCAGTGTGGCCTGGCCAGTGAGGTGCAGTTTAAACACTGCTTTAGGGTCCTTACTATGACATGCAAATAGCCTGAAATCGTCAGTCCTAAATCCATGGCACCATGGAGGCCCCGCAAAGGGAGGACTGTTTTGACCCCACTGGGAAGAGTGGATTTCAGAATCGCGCGTTGGCTGCTGGTCCTACAGTGCGGTGCCCTGGGGCTGGGTCTTTGGACGTCTTCCCATGAAGTGAGGGTGGAATTCACCACTGACCCCTCGGACAAGATGCTTTTGACAATTGGCTTTCAGAACCCTTCATTGTTAAGAGCAGCCTGTATCATTTGAGTTCGTGCGTATCTGTGGATGGTGTGGCCTTTGTGGAGATTTCCCCTGCTGAGGAGTCCGTGCGTGGATGAGTGTAGTGTCTGTTTCTGTGCCTTCTGTTCACTTGGAGTGATGTCTGAGCGCCCGCCTGGTCCAGGAAATGCTTTTAAAGCTGTAGAAAGAAGGTACTGAGCTAGAGGGTTCCGGAGATTGCTTATAGCTTTGAGTTCCGAGATCCGGAGGCTGCTTGTAGAGAAAACTGTATCCTTCCCTTCAGACACAACAAGAGAGTCAAGATACAATTGTTCTTGTTTAAAGATGCCTTTCCCCCTTGATCTCTGCACCACATGAGAAGAAAGTTGCATTTCTGAGTGGTTACTTTGCTTTGTGAAAATAAGCTAAGAGGATAAGTGGGTTTTCCCTGGAACATGGTATTCTTAGACTCCTCTTTGTGAAAGCAGAGTTCTGAGAGAAAATGACTGATGGCAAGGATGGAGTGCGCAAGAGGCGGGAGAAAAGTTGGAATCCATCAGCATCATTGTCAAGTATATGCTTAACTAAGACGCGGGGTCCCAGAGGACGCTCTGCTGCACACAAGATGCTGGTATGTCTCAAGCATGCCAGCTTGTGTGTCTCTGGTTAAAGTTTACTTCCTATTTTCTGTGCAGGGTATAGGTGCTCAGCTAGGAAAGGTGAGAGTTAAATTTTCGCATGATGCTGGTGCCAAGAAATGGCACTTTGAAAAGAGAAAGCAATGAAGACATGCTCCCCAGGGAGCACACCCCCGAGAGCTCTCACTGGGCAGGAGGCTGCGTGGTGCCCTTGTCGTCTGCAGCATGCTCTGCATGGACCCTCCGCCCTGTTCAGATATGCCATGGAAAAACATCTTGACTATGCCAGCCCCTGTCTTTAATTTTCACACCACCTCTAGTAAAATATGTTTTGAAGTGAAAACATTTTGCATTTTATTTTAAACTTATTTTTTGGACTCTAATTTTTTCAAGACTAACAAAAATAGAGTCGGTTGACCTGTCTGCCCTGGAATAGCTGTGCGCTAACCAATTTGTCAGCTGAAGAGGGTTTTGCTTTGGAGGCATGAGCCAGACAGTGTGAAGTTGAGTGTGTCTGCTGAATTAACATCAGAAAGCGTTTCTTTTGGCCCTTTTTTGTTTGGGATTCTTATGGAAATAGTTCACTGGGGTCACTTTGGTGAGAGAGAGGAAAACAGCATGAAATATCAATTCACCGGAGTTCTGTATTTGCCATAAACTGTGAGTTTCATTGCTGTCTGGTCTAATAAATAGTTCATTCGTTAGTGATAAATGTAACATAGCCTAGCAAAGGGAGAGAGATGTAATGTAGCCTGCCCACCTCCAACTTCTGTACCTCCCACCTTAATGCAATAAGAGGAGGTAGAGTTGCTGGGGACTGCCTCCTGGACTTTGTGTGTAGGACCTGGAGTGCCTGGTGCAGTGTGGTGTCTTCCGCGGGTGAGGTGTTGTCCGCAGGTGTGGTGATGCCCACAGGTGTGGTGTCGTCCGCAGGTGTGGTGTCGTCCGCAGGTGTGGTGATGCCCACAGGTGTGGTGATGCCCACAGGTGTGGTGTCGTCCACAGGTGTGGTGATGCCCGCAGGTGTGGTAATGCCCGCAGGTGTGGTGATGCCCGCAGGTGTGGTGTCGTCCACAGGTGTGGTGATGCCTGCAGGTGTCGTGTTGCCCGCAGGTGTGGTGATGCCCACAGGTATGATGTCGCCCGCAGGTGTGGTGTCGTCCGCAGGTGTGGTGTCGTCCGCAGGTGTGGTGATGCCCGCAGGTATGGTGTCGTCCGCAGGTGTGGTGTCACCTGCAGGTGTGGTGTTGCTCTGGCCACAGGTGCGGTGTCACCACAGGTACAGTGTGGTTTGCTGGAGGGAGGAAGAGCACCCTGGACGTGGTGGATTGCCACCAGTACTTGGGCATGAGAGTGATGGAAACCTCAGAAGACTTGAGCTTAGGCCCCAACTCCACTGCTCATGGTGGGTTCTTGGGCAGGGCATTTACTGTTTCTGGCGTTTATCATTTTCATCATCCTTATCTTATACGTGAGCAAACAGGATAATGATGATGACAGTGAAGACGATGACGATGACAGCTCCCATTAAGTGCTTGCGTGCCAGGCACGGGGATCGGGGCTTTCTGGGAATGATCAAGTTGGATCCTCTGTTCCATTGGCCTTTTCTCCTCGAGGGAGTTGTTGCAGTGACCCGCCGGACCAGCAGCGCTAGCTTGGAGCACACAGCGCACTTCCAGAGCACTGGGCCTGCAGGATGCTGATTCCCAGGCACGGATTTCATAAATAGGCCTTGTTGTATAAACTTGTTTTCTTCTTGCTGGTTTTTGTCATGCAGGATGGAGATGGAACTGTCCCTTCTGAGTGACATTTGTAATGACGGTCAAGCACTGGAGTTTAGAGGCCTATGAGGTGAAAGATCTTAAACACTTTCCTCCTTCCTGCCTTTAGAGGTAGACTAGATGTTATGGACCCCGCTATTTTGTTGCTTGGGTAGGTTCCAGGTCTCTTCATTCCTCCTTGTCTTTTTTGGGGAAGTAACAGAATCTTTTGGCATTTTCTTCCTCTTGCACAGGGTCCCATGATTGTCTTTGTAAACATATTCACCGGGTCTTCTTGGGAGACAGGTCGCAGGTGAGCTCAAAGATGTTCATGTGAGTGAGCAGCCTCCTGAGTGTGGGTCGCACACGTGGGGATTAAGGAATGCCTCGTCACCGGATGTGCTTTGGCTTCGGAGTTTGGAAGGGCGTGTGAGGAGAATGCTGACTGCCGGGGAGCAGCTGAGCACTGCAGAATGAGAATCCTGGTTGTGGGTGTGAAGGGCTTGAGTAGCAAGGGGCCCCCGACAGCAGGGCCACATGCTTTTCTCCCATGGTGTTACAGAAAGGAGGCGTGGCTCCGTTGTGAAGGGCTTGAGTAGCAAGGGCCCCGACAGCAGGGCCACATGCTTTTCTCCAGTGGTGTTATTGAAAGGGGGTGTGGCTCCGGAATAGTGGCCAGGTTTTGTTCTTCCTTTGTTCGAGGCCGACTCCTGTGTTGTTTCTTGCGTTCCTCACTGAGTCCTCGGATACCGTTTGTATCATCTCTCCGTCCTCATTGACTTTCTGTAGCACCTCCACACTCAGTGTCATCTGGCAGTGGAATTAATGTGCTGTTTACGGCTCCTTCCAGATCACTAATGAGCATGTGAAATGCGGCTTGTCCCGGAGCAGCCCGCGACGGCTCCTCACGGCGTCCTGCCCTGTCATTTGCTGCTGCGCTTTGTTTATGGCCCTTTCTCCAGGTTTCAGCCCGCGAGGGGGTGCTTAGGAAAGCCCAATTTGAATTAATCTTTCCAGTAAGACTGAAGAACACGCGGCCAGTTCCTCCCTCAACCCCAGACATGTGGTGTGCCATGCTCTTCTGCGGCCTGCTGGTCTGCGCCCTGCCCTTGGCCCACACCTGCTTCCGCACGACAGCAGTTCCACTTGGAGGCACAGAGAGGAACTGTTAGGAGCCACGGCTGCATGCCTGGGATCCAGCGGGAAGCAGATGTGACCTTGAGGTGATGCTCTGTCCGACGTGCTGTGTGTCCTGTTAGGCAGGGGCTGAGCCCTGTCTCGGGCGGCCTGGGAGGCCGAAGCAGAACCCTGTGAACTGGGTGGCCTGGGCAACACAAGTTAGTTTCCTCCCAGTTCTGGAGGCTGGAGGTTCAGGGTCAGGCGTGGCAGGGCTGGTCCTCCTGAGGCTGTGCTGTGGGCTCGCAGCCGGTCCCTTCTCACTGTGTGGTCAGGTGGCCTCTCCTCTGTGCACGTGCAACCCCCATGTCTCTTCCTCTTCTTACAGGGAGGCAGGACCCACCTGATGACCTCTTCTGACGTTAGTTACCTCCTTAAAGTCTCTGTCTCCAGTACAGTCACCCTGGGGTTGTGGCTTCAGTGTATAAATTTGGTGGGGGACGAGGGTGCAGTTCAGTCCATACAGCCATAGAGTCTTCAGTGTGTTTATTTGTGTAAGGTGGGGAGGGGCCTCTGCCTTGACTTGACCCTCACAGCTGCTGTGAAGTCAATTGCCTGTTAGTGTTTCATGTGCTGCGGGGGCTCTGTGCTCCACCTGCATGCGAGGCACACAGTAGGCCCTCAGCTGTGGGGATGCGGGTGGGGATGCTGGTGGTGGTGATGGGGTGTGGATGGAGGTGGTGATGATGGTGGGGGTGGGATGGGGATGCTAGTGGTGGTGATGGTGCTGTGGACGGAGGTGGTGAAGATGGTGGAGGTAGGGTGGGGGTGCTAGTGGTGGTGATGGGGTGTGGATGGTGGTGGTGATGATGGTGGGTAGGGTGGGGATGCTAGTGGTGGTGATAGGGTATGGATGGAGGTGGTGATGATGGTGGTATGGACAGAGGTGGTGAAGATGGTAGGGGTAGGGTAGGGATGCTGGTGGTGGTAATGGGGTATGGATGGAGGTGGTGATGATGGTGGTGTGGACGGAGGTGGTGAAGATGGTGGTATGGATGACAGTGGTGATGACTGTTGTAGGGTACAGGTGTTGGAGTGGGTGGTGGTGACGGTGGGGGCATGTGAGTGCAGCACCAGGGAATACCGTTTGCTGGAGAGCAGCAGCAGCAGACGCTGTGTGGACATGGCCAGGACAGGGCCTTGCCAGGGAGGGCTCGGGGTGACCAGCATACTTGCTGCAGGTCCTGAGAGTGAGTGGCAGGTCACCAGGCGGAGCCCGTGGGGCATACCTCAGGCCCAGGTGAGAGCATCTGCAGGTGTGCGTGGCTTGTTGGTCCAGTGAGACTGAGGCAGGCCTAGAGAGAGGTTAGCTGGAGGCCAGGGGAGGGGGCTTTCTGCAAGCCGTCAGAGGGGCGTCAGAGCCCAGAGTCAGGGGGTCCCAGGATCAGGCGTGTCCTTCAGAAGGCTCCCGAGGGATTGGGAGGGGACGGGAGAGAGGGACAGCAACAGACTGGCCGGGCAGTGAGACCACTGAGGGCCTTGAGCCCCTGAGCCCAGCTTCTGCTCCTCTTCAGCCTGTCACTGAAATGCTTGTCACCCTGCAGTCCTGGGACAGCAAAGATAGTCTTCAGAAAAAAGAGCCAAGTACTACGAAAATGTGAACATCCTCAACGTGCTGGTAACATTTCAGGAAGACCAAAAAAGAGATGAGAGCCTTAAAAGTAATAAATGTCCACCCCTGATGGAGAATAAACGTAAAACGATGGGCAAAGATTGATAAATTGGGACTGTGAAGTCTGCCGTATAATTGGGGATTGCTTAGCTCAGGCCCTGGCCCCAGGAAAGGGGGCTGAATGGCAGCTGGCATTAGCGGCAGCCGGAATCAATCTCCTGCCTCTGTACTTGGGAACGAGCGTCCCATGTTCGAACTGGGATGAATTTTTCAGCAGAGGAAGGTGAAATGTCAGGAAGACTGTAGATCACGCCGGCACAGAGTCCTCGGGAAATTAGAGCCATGAAAAGCTGCCAGCGCAGCGGCGGATGACATACAGCCAAGCGCGTGCCCTGCCTCCGCCGAGGCTGCTCCCGGGCTGTGCTCTCCAGGGAGCCAGTGTGAGAGGAGGTCTGGGTCAGCCAGTGCCGCCCTCCCTGAGTCCCAGCGGCTCAGGGCCATTGACCCAGGCCCGCAGCTTGGGGACAGCCCCAGCTGCTGCTGTGACCTCCTGCTAATGAAGACCCTGGGGTGAGGGTCAGATGCACATAATGAGCCCTCCCGCCTCTGCCTCCCTCACCCTCCCTGATCAGAATCCTGTTTTCTTCCTTCGTTTCCACCCAGGCCCCAACGTGAAGCTTGAGTTTCTCACGGGAACAAAGACAATTTGAGTCCTTCAGTGACTTTTCTGAAACACGGATCCCCACACTCACTGCTGCTTAGAAGCTAGGGCGGGAAAGCCCAGGTTCCTTACGATGTCCCTGATGGGCTGCAAATGGCTGTAAATTTCAGCAGACCAGGATTTTCACCCTGGCCCCAACATTTATTACCCCTGAGGCCTTCAGCAATTTGTGAGCCTTCTCTAAGCCTGTTTATATCCACATAAATGGGAATAACACTTGTGGGAGTACGGCGAGTGCTCAGCGCCTGTTCCCATGGAGTGCTGGCTCTGTGTCCTTCTGTGAGCTGACTGGAAGCCACCTTTCACCCCTCGTCTCCTGCCGGCCCTGTCCACAGTGCTCGGGTCTGTGTGCGCCTTGAATCCCACCCACCTCTGCGGCTTTCCTGACTCTCAGGCGGCGTTTTGTGCTGATCTCTCAGCCTTCAGTGCTCTTCCGCTAGGCTTCTGCCTCTCAGAATCCATGTCCTCTCTCAGGAATCAGGGGATGTCCAGTTGAGTCCTCACCGCCTCTCATCCTCCCATTACCGCTTTTACCTCGCGTGAGACTGTGTGTGTAAGGGGTGAGCAGCTGTCTGGCCCCTAGTGCCAGCTCTGCCACGGTGGACTCTGAGTTGGAGGCAGTCACCCAGCCTCACTGGGTGACCCTAACCCTAACCGGGTCACTGGGTCTCTTTGGGGCCGATAGGTGGGGTATGTCCTGCACCTTTCTCGTTTTGTGTTGAAGCCGAGGTACGAAGTGTACATCGCAAGCAGGGTTGCCCTGCACAGGATGCCTGTTAAACTTGAATTTCAGACAGGCAAGGAATAGTTTTCGTGTGAGTCCTGTGCTAAGTGTTTTTATTTCTCAATCCAGCTTTTATTTCTTATCAGTGGGTACACCCCCATGTGAGGCTGTGTTAGGTAGCATCCATTCCAGAATGAGGCCCACAGCGGTGGCCAGGCCATGACGTGCTCATGTCACAGGCCAGCAGAGGCAGACAAAGCAGCTTAACCATCAAGAACCTTCTCAAGCCTGGGGTGCCAGAGATTTTGTTGAAAGAACCTGTGGAGGCTCTTCCCCTCCGCTGTTATCCTCAGAGCACAGAGTCTGTGGGCATCGTGGGTCCTTCTCCCTGTCTCAGCCTCAAGGGCACCTTCTCCTCTGGGTACCCACAGCTTTCACAGCCCATCACTCTGCCTTTGCCGATGAGCTGGTGGTCAGCTTGCCTGTCCTCCATGAGTCCCTCGAGGGAAGTCTCATATCTCATATGTGACTGGGTCTCAGTGCCTGGTCAGACCCTTTGACCTGAGAGCAGGCACCTGGTGAATGAGTGAGCACATTCTAATTACAGCTGCTTCAATGTCCCCAGGGGACTGGGTCCAGAACCCCAGGCAGATGCCAAATCTGTGGACGTTCAACTCCCCGATCTAAAATGGCACAGTATTTGCATATAAGCTATGCACACTCTCCCATATACTCTAAATCACCTCCGGGTCACTTATGCAATGTAATACATGCAATGGAAATTACATAACGTAAATGTAAAAGACCTAATGCAATGTAAATACTATGTAGATAGCTATTATACTGCATTGGTTTTAATTTTTTTTTTTTTTTTTTTTTTTGAGACAGTTTCTCACTCTGTTGCCCAGGCTGGAGTGCAATGGAATGGTCTCTGCTCACTGCAACCTCCGCCTCGCAGGTTCAAGCAATTCTCCTGCCTCAGCCTCCTGAGTAGCTGGAATTACAGTTGCCTGCTGCCATGTCCAGCTGATTTTTTGTATTTTTAGTAGAGACAGGGTTTCGCTATGTTGACCAGGCTGATCTCAAACTCCTGACCTCAGGTGATCCATCCACCTCAACCTCCCAAAGTGCTGGGATTACAGGCCTGAGACACTGTGCCTGGCCAAATTTGTATTATTTTAATTGTATTATTTTTACTGTTTTCTTCTGATGATTGTCGTTCTTGGCTGGTTGAGTCCATGGCTGTGGATCCCGCGGATACAGAGGGCTGACGGTAAACACCCAGTGGGCGGCGTGGCCCTGTGTGTTCTAGTGGTGGAGTTCGGCTCTGCCTCCAATTGCATAGGAACTCTGCTTGCACTCAGATCGGAAGGGCTGTTGAGAGGTTGTAATGTCTAGATTTTATTTAATTTTTGTTTCATATAAAAATATACAGTTATTCCTTGAACAACACAGGGGATAGGGGTGCTGACCTCCCATGCAGTTGAAAATCCGGGTGTAACTTTTGTCTCCCTCAAATCTTTACTAATGGCGTACTGTGGACCCCAGGCGTGTCTAGTGCGCGAAGCGTGGATGAACGCAGATCCCACGCCCCGCAGCGCCTTTCTGTGCTCTGTCTAGACCCTGGACGTGCTCACTTTGGAACACTTTTCCTCTGGGTCCTTGGCAGGTGTCCCTGAAAGGAGCTTCCCTGGAAAACTCCCAGGGAAAAGGAACTCTGCGTCCCTTTTCCAGCCTGCCTGGAGTGCCGCTGCTTGGGGCTCCCCTCGGGGGGCCTGGCAGGGACGAGTTGTCCGTGAATTCTCTGCTAGTGTGGAATCCCTCTGGGCAGGGAGAAGGGAGGAGGAGGGAAAGCTGGCATGCAGGCAGATGAGCAGCGTTCACAGTGTGGGTCATCCTGTGGTCTTGTGCCCTTGAGGCTCAGTTGCTCCTTCCCAGCTCTCGCTTGCCACAGGCCTCCCGCCCCACTGTCCCTGCAGCAGTGGTGTCTGAGGGCCTCTACCTTTAGACACAGCTCTGGCCGCTGAGGATGTCAGGATGGACTGGGCTTGGACCCAGCCTGCAGGGGCGCTACCGTCAGTGAAGGAAAGAGAACGCCTACCAAAACAGCTCAACCAAGAGGAAGAGAGTGATGTGTGTGGGCAGGAGGCAGGGAGGGACCACACTCTGGAGACTCTGCTGCCACTCTCCCTCAGGAAAGGGTCAGGGTCCTCCAGTCTGCCTCCAGTGTGAGTGCTGTACATCCCCAGCGGAGGCCTGCAGAGCCCACTAGGAGGGGGGCTGGGGTCCGGCCCAGGTCTGGCTTGGTCCTCACGTTGTCTGGGACCAGCCCTGCACACTGCCCCGTCGCCTGCCCCACGTGCCTCGTTTATAAAACAGGGTGCTGGATGCTCACCCCGCAGCACCGTCGTGATGGCCGAAAGTCACCTCTGTGGGGCCAAGAGCAGCATCTGCCACATATGCAGTTCCTATGTTTCTATGATTGATGAATGGAGGCCACGTGCTCCGAGGGTGCTTTTCTGCCCCTTTGTTTTGAGGATGTGCCTGAAGGCAGGGTCCCCAACACCCCGGCCTTGGACCGGCACCAGTCCGGGGCCTGTTCGGAACCGGGTGCACCGCAGGAGGTGAGCAGGGTCGAGCGGGCATTGTCGCCTGAGCTCTGCCTCCTGCCTGTGCTAAAAGGTTCGGGGACCTCTGCCTGAAGGTTCCGGCAGGGCTGGGCTCCAGGGCAAGCAGTCCTTGCCGGGTGTCTGGGCTAGGCTGATGTTTATGGCCTTCTGCACCAAGAGCCTGTGAATTTCTCTCTCTTACCCGTGGGCTTTACCTGCAAAGCCTGGGATAAACCTTCAAATTTAAGAGACCAGAAACATGCTGAAAATGATGAGCAGGCGCTGAGTGGTGGGAGGGAGCCTTGGGAGGACCTTGGGAACCGAGAGATAGAATATTGGACAGAGTGTATTTTGGAGGGGTGACAGAAAGTCCCATCATGCAGTCCGAAAAATGACCTGCACACCTCAGAGGTGAGCCTCATCCCCACAGCAAGCTCACAGAACCTTCCAGGACTCTCTTTGCCAGTAAACTGAATTTTATGCCACAGCCACCTAAAAAGTAGTTGACTTTAGCCTCCATTGACCAAGCTGTGGCCAGTGGGATGGCGGGTGAAGGGTCAGAGCACGCCTGGAATATGGTTCTCAGTGGCCACAGGCAGAGAGAGCAGATGGGGACGGACGTGGCTGCAGGTCACTCCACGTGCAGAGTGATGGACAGACTCGGGGGGCAACTGGAGGAAATTTGGGAGAGGCCCGAGACTTATCTTCAGACACTTGACAGAGGGGAGAACTGTGCTTTGTCCTCCAAGCAAGGCAATCTTGGGTCAATGAAAGCTACAGGGAGGAGGGTGTCAGCTGTATGTCAGCACGAGAGTGACCGCCAGGTCCTCAAGTGGTACCGTGCGCTGCTCCAAAGAAGGCCAGGTCTAGATTCCTGCAGGATTCAGCAGAGGCTGGGGACAACCCTGACACTGCACAGGGACCCCAGTGCCCTGAGACTGGAGCCCCCCTCCCATCCTGGTGCCCTGCAAGTGGAGCCCCCACCCCATGACTGAAGCCTCCCCGGAGCCCTGGGACTGGGCCCCCAGCCCTGTGCTTCTGCAGACACCACCTTATGGCCTCCAGTTCCTGAGCGAGGGATGGAGGGAGAGACAGGAGTTAGTGGGAGGAAGTCTGGCCTATCTGAGGCCTCAACATTTTGAACTAAATGAATAGAAAAAGAAACTGTTGTAAGAGAATGCCTCATGTTCTCAGATGTAAAATATGCCACTGCCTTCTATGTGATCTAAGTGGGAAAGAAGCAAAGGCCTTGGCCTTAGGGGACTTGCTCGTAGTTGCCCCCACCCCCATAAAATCGTGCACAATTAATTTCTAAAAAAAATTTTTTTAATGTGAAAAGAAATCATTTCCAGAACCTCAAAAGATGTAGAACTGCTGATTATTGTATTTTTGAAAATCACGTATTTCTAGGAGGGGATCAGCTTGAGAGTGTGTAACAGGGCCAAGGAGAAGAAAAATCTGTAGGTTTTTTCTGGTCTATCCGATATGAAAGCGTAGAAGGTAGAGGCCTTTCTGTTGGTAGAGAGCCTTCTACCTGTGCCCGGACTAGGCCTAAGTAAATTGTCACCTCATATTTGCACAGCGCCCGTCACTTTTCAAAGCACTTTTCAAGCTATTGCAATGTGATATTCTGGTAATCTGAGAGTAGGCATCTTCCTATGCTCCATTTTGTAAACAAGAAAATAAGAGTTTCAGAGACGTTGGTTTGCTCAAGTTTCAAGAAAAACTTATATTTTACCCAGCAATTGCTTCCCTAATACAGGGAAAACTGGGCTGAGTTGTTTATTTGAAAAAAAATATCAGTTGTTTTGGAAGAAAGAATCATAAAATATTTATCAGTGTAGCAAAGTTTAGTATATAAAATAATTTGAAGTATTTGTATACCATTGAAACATGGCATACATAAGTACCACTGTACCCTGAAGATTCTTAAGCATAGATATAATGCAGTCTTACTATAAAGTTTAGATGAATTTTTAGTTTTAAATTATCAAGACTTCTAAAAGTCTTTGAGAACTTACTGGAATTTCTTCTCCCTCTAAGAAAATGTTAAAAAAGGAAGAGTTTTAGAATACCCTTGGTACCTATTTCCTGTTGTTTGGAAACCATTTGTAGTCTTTAGGTTATAGAGAAGAAAACAGAGCAAACAGCTATTTGCTGTGGTCAGTCTTGGGCGGCTGTGGAAACACTGTTTTCTGACCTTGGTGCTGAACCAAGAGTGCACTCCTAGTACATAAACAACCTTCCATCTCCTTTCGTCTAACAGAGTGTGGTGATCTTGCGGTTGGCACATGCCTTCGGCTACTGTTCTTGCTTGTGTGGGGTAGTGGCTGTGTCCTGGTGTCTTCAGGGGGGACATGCGAATATTTCAGTGTGGAGCAGTGCAGGGAGCATCCCTGCCCTCTGCGTACCCAGGGGCACTGCCAGAGCCTGCACGGAGGCCCCTGCCCAGCCCGCTGCCTCTTTTGGAACCCCCCGGCTCTGCCACTTCTCTCACATAGTTACTTCCTTCGAACAGGTAGCAAGCAGGTGTTAGAACAGAAGGGAGGCATGGACCGGTCTCTTCAACCTCACTTCCACTGGGAAGCATCTGTCAGTTGTTTTGGGGTCTCAAGTCTGTGACCCTGGTGCTTGTCGAGCACCAGCTGTATTGATGCCCTGCACTCCCACCACCCTCCCCCACTTTTTTCCCTTTCCTGGGATGCTGTAGGTTTTGGGAGGTGGGACTTTTGGTAGACTGCATAGGCCATATAGAGTTGGGTTGTGTGTATATGTGTGTGTGTTTATTCACTCTGCCAATTTGTCTTTTAATTGGTATACTTAGACTATTGACCTCTAAATTATTGATATCTTAGGGCTTAACCCCGCCATGTTGTGTGTTTTCTGTTCTCTTTGTTTCTCATTGTTCTGTTTCTCTTTCACCTTCCTGAGTTACTGGAATCTTTTTTCTTTTTTCTTTTTTTTTTTTTTTCTGAGATAGAGTCTTGCTCTTGTTCACCCAGGCTGGATTGCAGTGGCACGATCTCGGCTTACTGCAACCTCCACCTCCCAGGTTCAAGAGATTCTCCTGTCTCAGCTTCCTGAGTAGCTGGGATTACAGGCACCCACCACTACGCTCCGCTAATTTTTGTACTTTTAGTAGAGACAGGATTTCGCCATGTTGGCCAGGCTGGTTTTGAACTCCTGACCACAAGTGATCCACCTATCTCAGCCTCCCGAAGTGCTGGGATTACAGGTGTGAGTCACCGCACCCGGGCTGAACATTTTTTAATATTCCATTTTGATTTAGTTGCAGTGTTTTTGAATATACAACACTGTATAGATTTCTTAGTGCTTACTCTAAATGTCACAATACACGTATGTCACTTACCAAATCTACAGTCATTGGCATTTTACTGCCTCGAGAGGAACAGAGCAGCCCCGCTTCCATCCAGGCCCTTCTGCCCTCCTGCTTTAAAAATTCAGTAGTCTCAAGTGTTTTCTCTCTGTACATTGACCATCGGATATGGTGGTATTATTTTTTCACCAACCATCAAATATGGTTTCAGACGCTCACGAGGAGAATGATGTCCATTGTATTTACTGGGTTTTGCCCATTCCATTGTTCTTTTCTTTTGGAAGTTCTCTGCCTTTTTTTGTTATCATTTCTGTCTGTCTGGAAACTTTCTTTAACCATCCTCTAAGGGTAGGTCTGCCAAGGCAGACTTCCTCAGTTTTCCTTCTTTTGAGAATATCTTTATTTCCCTTTCATTCCTAAGGAATGAATTTGCACTGAATAGAAACTTTGAGGTTGACAATTCTTTGAAAAATTGAAATATTTGAAAAATATTGTTCTACTTTGTTCTGGTCTCTGGGAGGAAGTGACAACGTACAGAAATGGGTATGACAGGCATCTAGAACACTGTCTGGATGTAGACACGAGAGGGCTGAGTCGAAGCTGTCAGATCACTTCAGCCTGGCTGTGGGAAAGATTGTGGCGGTGCCGTCAGTGGTGAGGGCCTTTCTGGAGGGTGGGCAGGTCCCCCTTTTCCTGTCTTTCCCATCCCCTGCACCTGCCTCTCCCGGGGGTGTCAGGCCTGTAAAGGTGGCCCCATTCACTAACTCGATGGGGGCACAGGGCGGGCGTGGAGGGTGACCTGCAGGTGTCAGGATCACGTCATCTTGGTTGCTGGACGTGGAGCAGAACCGTGTCTTCCGATGAGGGCGCCTGGGTGATTCTGAGAACGCTGGGTGTCCCGGGACACTTGGTTCCTCGGCCCTGGCCATCTCAACTCCAGTCTCCCCGGACCGCCTCCCCACTAGCAGCACGCTGTTCCTGGATCTCCCCAGCCTCGCGTGGGGCTCTGTGAGGTTTTGGGGAGATCATCTCTGTGGCTTCATTGCTGCCTGTGCCCGTGCCTGGGCATCTCCAGCCCTTCAAACGGATCGTTTCCGTGTGGACTTGGTGACTGTGCCTGTCTTCCGACATCAGAGTCAGCAAATCACACAACGGGGATTTTGTAACAGGGAATCTTCATTTCAAACCATGAAACAATTCCTGTAAATTGCAGTTTTGAGTGATAGGGTTTTATGAGAATCCTCATTGTTCAATCCACATTATGTAATTAGATAAGATTTTTAACAGTCTTCCTTTGGAAGTGATTGAGTCTTTGGGTGTACGCTCATCTGTAGTCTGTTCTGGCTGAATGAAGTCAGCCTGCTGTGAGATTCGCTGCCGTCTGCCAGCAGAGGGCGAAGCTTCCTGGGCCAGAGGCTGTGCCGTGTCACGTGTCCTCTATTGTGTTCTCTGTGCCGGGAAGCTCTGGGAAATCGGGTTTCAGGCATCTGGGGGGTGTGTGGCTGCCCCTCATCTTTGGAGTAGTCTTCCCATTGCTTGGGGAAAATTCCTAGGTTATTAGTCCCATTTCCCATTATGAAAATAAGAAATGCGTTTTCCAGTTTCTCCCTGACCTGGCTCTGCTGGCCTGAGCCTTTGGGTGAGACTTTGATTCAGAGGTGGCAGCGGGAGGGGACACTGGGAGCTGCCACTGCTGCTGTGAGTGTCAGTGGAGGTGGCAGCAGTGCCGGTGACTTCCAGGTGGTGGCCGGTCCCTGGCACGCAGCAGCCTACGGCAGCAGCAGAGCTGTGGGGTGGCTTCCTTTGTGCTGGGTGGGGCTGATGCCCTAGTGACGCCCCTAGATGCTCCACTTAGTCTGTCCCTCGGCATGGCTGGGGAGAGTGAGCTGCCTGGTACCCCTCTCCTTCCACTGAGACCCTCACATTGATCTCCTTTCTGCTTAATCAGCCGGAGCCAGCTTTTGTGAATTAAAACTAAAAGTGCAGCAAATACATGTGACGTTGGGCTATGTTAGGCCCAGGCTGGGGATGGTTACATAGGTGGGTGCGAGGGCACTGGCCGTCACCACAACCGAGGGCAGCTGTGAGCTGACACTGCTGTCACTTTCAGTGGACCTAGTATTTAATCTCCATGACTCTTGAGTCACAATTTCACTTTTACAGATGAAACAAACAGAGTCAGACAGAATTCGAGTCCCTGCCCTGGCTGCCCAGGCCCTCTCTCCTGCTGACCTTGGCCCTGGAGCTTCTGCCCTTTCCCTCTCTTCTGTTCTCAGTATTGATCCCTCTCTCCCGTGTGGCAGATGCCCTGCTAGAGTGCCTGGAGCTCAGCCGTGCAGACACGGCCGGCCTGGCCTTTGGGAGCCCATCCTCTCATGGGAAGACAGACACATGCTTCCCTCTGATGGGAAGCATTCACCCACAGTGGCAGCATCAAGGCAGTGGGGCTCCAGGGTGCAGAGAGGGCTGTGGATCTGCTCTGGGCCCAGGCTCCTGGCCATGACCACCGCGATGGGCACAGCCTCCAGTTTCGATATGTCACGTCACTGCCATCGTTGTTCCTCATCCAGCCTGTCGCCGTCCACCAACTGCACTCAGGATCAGCTTCCTGAAGCCCAGCAGTGGAAGGAGAAGCAGCCAGCAGAAGAGAATCAGGGCACCAAGAAAGCAGAGCACAGAGGGAAGACGGGGTGGGCGGGAGGACAGGGCAGTGCGAGACAGCCGAGGACCTGGGCTTTTGGGAGAGGGCTTGCTTCGTAATTGCTTGAAACCACAGTTTGCCACTCACCACACGTATTTTATTTAAATTTAAATTTTAATTAATACTATTTTAATTTTTTGTAGAGTCAGAGTCTTGCTATGCTGCCCAGACTTCACCAGAACCACAGAATATCAGGCAGATAGGCTCTGATGCTGTGATTCATTAGACATTGTCCCAGAGGCACCCTCGTTAAACTCAAAGCTGGTTGAGTTTAGGAAATTCGTGTTTTTTTTTTCTTTTTGCTGTAGCATTTTTTTTTAAGATGGCTGGATCTGGAAACCCCAAGTCACTGAGGGCGTATCCTGTACACAGGTTTCTTGCATTCAGTTCCACTCTGGAGGTTGTTCCCTAGCTGGCGTGGCCTCGGGAGCTCTGTTAAAAAGTCCTGCGGGCTTCCACCTTACTGCGTCTGGCAGTCTCTCCGCCCTCAGAGCCCTCGTGGTGGTCCCTCAAATCCTAACTCTGCTGCTCCACCTGCTGTTTTAGAAGTGAGAAACCCAGATGTGAGTTCTAAACTTGTTTTTATTCCCTTGTGTTCCTGATAGAGACACCTGTCACATCTAACACCCACGCTATTTTAAATGGTGGATTTGAGTATCCACAGATATCAAAGATGACTAACCATCCCGTTGCCACTTGTCGCTTTATTTTTATCCTGCTGTGTTATTTTATCACCTTGAGACTGTATTTAATCAGTCTTTGAAAGTAAGAAGTTTGAGTTGTCAAACAAATATCATAAGACCAGAAATACTTTTCTGGTTTGGTTTGGTTTTTAACACAGTTCAGATATGTTTAGCCAGCATTGTGAGTACCTGAGTAAGAACTAATTACTCAATAATGAGCCTGGCTCCTCGGAAGAAGAAAACACATTCTCTGACTTTGTGACTGACCTGGGAGAGTCCTCAGCGTTCAGATGGCTGCTCCCTGGCAGGCACAGGGGGTGAAGGCCAGTTCTCCTTGGAGTCCCCGGGACCTGCCTCCGTGCTTCTTGTTGTGAGCAGGGGTGAGAAAGATGACGTATGTCTGTTGCCATCCACTGTATCTCACCTGGAACCGAGTCACTCATCCCGGAAGCTGCATCTGAAAAGCAAAGCTCACTGTGGGATCGTATGCAGATACAGTGGACTCCCACGCCCATGAGTGCTGACTCTGCTTGTCCAAAGAAACTGTCATTTCCCAAATTGTTTTTGGAACTCTTCTATCAGAAATGCTCTAAAAGTCAGCTTCAATGCCATCTGAGAAAATCTCTCTGCGATATTTTTGTAGGATGCTTTTTGGCTCCTGATAATTTTGCCCTATTAATCACCCTTTCCCTTCATCAGGGTGGCCTCTGAGATTTCTGACTATTTTGAAAACTCGGATGTACCTTGAACAACAAGATTTCTAATAACGAAGAATACACAGAAGCATGTGCTGCTGGAACTCGCTCTGCGTTAGGAGTCATAGGCTCTGCTCAGTTGCTTGCTTTCGTAACCCATGACGTACATACCTGCTTGCGGGAACCGCGGTCTGGGGGATGGCTGCTTCACAGACGCTTCTGGGTCATTAGGTGTTTGTACGTCGGGACCTTCCAGCATTGTCCAGAAAGAAGTGCATGATGTGCAGCTGGTTTTTGTTTTTGGCTGATTTTTTTCTCATGCAAATGGCACTGGCAAGAAGGCTGTTTAACGGGGTATTAGCGCTAAAGCCCATGTGATGCTGAGGTACAACCTTAAGAAACGGACGCATTGGAGAGGCTGTGAGGCAAGGACATGGCCGAGGACGTGCAGGTGGCATTGAGGCGAGACGCTGGGGCCCAGCGCGGGCTCTTTAGGGGCAGTGATGAAAGCATGGTGAGAGCAGAAGAGGGGCACTTGCTCCTGAAGCTGCAGCACTGGCGGGAGGGAGAGAGGTGGGCCTGCGTAAAGGCAGGAGGACTGATCTGCGCTGGAAAGAGCAGAAGGCAGCCGCTCCCACGTCATCACGGTCTAGGTACAAAGGAGGGCACATGTGTTACAGGGGAGACTGTTATCTTAATGCACCAAATAGAATTTTGGAGTTTTGACATCTTAAAAGTACTTTCCCATAATACAGGACATTTATTTGCAGCTGTGAAAGCTGAGAGGTTAAAATTCTTGTTTGGGATTTCATAACGTTGAATTATATGAAATTGCTGAAAGTTGACCCTTTTTGATCTGTGAGAATGGCAGTTTCACAGGGCTCATATTTAGTTTCATGGTTTCCTATGGTTCACCATTTATGATCCAGCCACACCTCTCTACCCTGCAGTTTGTACTTTGCTGGCCAGCTGCATACTTCACTGGGGAATCTCAGGGTCCCCGTCGAAGGGCACCTTGGAGACCAAATCATCTGACCTTTGCATCATAAATTTGCTGATTCTGGGCCCCAAGCACTTGGGTGACTGGCCCAAGATCACTCGCCAGTGAATGGTGGAGCTGAGACTAGGAATGAGATCCTTTTCTTTCACTGCCTGGAGAACCAGGCTTTCCACAGACGGTCAGAAGAGGGAATGCTGCGTGGTGAATGGCATCTTAGGGACATAGAAGATTGCATATAAACTGCCAGGATGTCTGTCTCCTGTGATTTGGCAAAATCTAAGAAGAGCAAAACACAGCTTCCACATATGGCTGTGTGTATGTGTGTGTGTGTGTGAGGGGGGGAGAGAGAGAGAGAGAGAGAGAGAGAGAGAGAGAGAGAGAGAGAGAGAATATTTTCCTTTCTGAAATGTAACAGATACGTACAAATGGGAATTTCAGCAGGCTATAGTGTCAAAGTCAACAGCATGATTTGCCCATTAAAACAAAAAGCCAATCTAATACCAGGACTCTTTTCGTAAGAGAAGGAGATGCTCATAACACGGCCGTGCCCGGTCAGATCACAGGCATGTGGCCAGCTGTCACACGCCATCAGCAGAGCCTTGAGCAGAGCTGGCAGGACATCGAGCTGACCCAGGGCTGAGCACTCCAGGACAAAGGGGCAGTCCACGGAGGCGCACATGGGAGCGACATTCTCAGCAGTGGCTAGAACTTTTGATGAATCTTGGCTTCCTGAAGTCCACAACTCACCCTGGTCATCTCATTACTTTTGAAAAATAAGAGCCCCCATTCTAAATGCTTGAGGCTTTTGGGCCTTGTTAATAGTGCTTTGGCGGGGCTTTCCTGTATCTGTGAGGCTGTAAGCAGAAGAGGGCTGGACCTTCTCTCCTGATTCCAGGGCAGAGATCTGAGCGCAGTGAGGAGCGGGCTAAGTTAGGGAGCAGTAAATGCCAAGTTAGCCCATGTCCCCGGGAAGGCTGGGCTTGACTCTTGTGGCTGCCCCAGAGCTGTGTGTGTCTTCTCCTAGGAAGCATTCCCGCCAATGCTGGATGCCTTCTTACGGGGGGCAAGCCTTCTGACGGTGGTTGGTTAGAGTATGGTCGGGAGTTCCTTCCCTCTCATGGAGAACCGAGCACCTCAGAGAACAAGCCCCGTCTTGGGCTGCTGTCAGTCCTGGTGTGGAGTGTTTCTGAATGCCAGAGTGAGCTTTCAGTCTAGCAGATCAGGAACCCCACGACATCTTGTTGGGGGAGGACACTGGAATTTGCTTGTTGTGATCGCAGGATACCCAGCCAGGGGGAGAATCATTATTACAGAACCAATTTACCAACACCATCAAGATAGGAAGATCCCAGATGCTATCAGAGTGACTTTGAGGCCATAACTCCATTTTGATTAACTTTATCTCTTTCGAGGGCACGACGACAGGCGAGATGGGTCCAGGGGAAGCAATAGATGTAATCTGACACTAGCAGGACTTGGATTCTCTCCCACACAACCAGCCATCAATAAAATGCAATTTCTAGGCCAGACCAGTGGCTTTCAAATCTTGTTTTAAAGCTACAGAACCTGTTTTCGCAAATGACAAGGAACCCCAATATATAAGCCTGTAATAGACACATAAGTAAAACCCCCGTGTGTGAAGTGGGTAGGAGCGGAGCTCCAGTGGTTGAAGGGGCGGGCTACGTGAATCTCAAGCCTTTCTCTGCTAACAAGCATCTGTTAAGGGAATGAAGGGAAAACACAATGAACAGAGCGGGAAATGCATAGCGCCATCGTGAGTCGCAGCTGTCTGAGACGGCAAACCTTTCAGTGCTGACCTCCACTCTGCCCCACAGGCTCGAAAGTGCCTGGGACGTAGTAGGCACTGAAAAGTATTTGTTGAATGTAGTGAATGAGCAAATGAATGGAGGGTTTTGCCCTAAATCTACTGAAAAGAACAAGACAAAGCTTTTCGTGGTCTAGGAGAGGGGTCAGGAAACCACAGCACAGCTCATTCTGGCCCACTACCTGGTTTTGTGAATAAAGTTTTATTGGCACACAGACACACTCGCTTATTTCCATAATGTCTGTCGCTGCTTCTGCTCTGCAATGGCAGAGTGGAGTAGCTGCAACAAATAATACTGTGTGGTCCGCAAAGCCAAAAATGTTTATGACCTGGCTCTTTACGGAAAAGGTTTGCCATCCCTTGGACTAGAATGCAAGTGAGAACCTGGCTGTTGCCCCTGGCATGAGGCTCAACTGGGAGGTGGAACCTCGTAGCTCAACTCTTCTGAAACTGGTTGAATTCCACCATATGGGACTTTGAAAATTGGCTCATCAGCAGCCCTTTTTTCACCGTTAGGGCAAATGCCCACTGTCTACTGAGCCCTGTGCTAAATGCTTGCCTCACCAGCGGTGCAAGATGTGAATGGCTGTCTCTGCACACGCAGGTGAGGCGGGTGTAGCTGAAACACTCACGCCATGCCACTCAGCAGTTGGCTTTCTTTTATTTCCCCATTCAAACATCAGCCTTTCCTGGTCCCCACCCTCTTTATTCAGGAGTCAAATTCCATTGATGCTGTCTTCACAGTGTCCTGCACAACTCTGTCCTTTGTGGTCACCAGATACATGCTGAGTTCCTAACGTATGCCTCCCTGCTGCCCAGGAGCTGACAGACGAAAGGAAGTGATTGTGATCCAGACAGAAGCATTTTGACTGCCGCCGCTGCCTGCCAGATGGGTGCTGGCAGAAGTAGATGCCTTCAAGGCTAGCCAGGAGAACCAGATTAGTCTTCAAATTGAAAAACCCTAAAGAAGGAAGTCAGAGACTCGGAGAGGCTTAGTCCTAGATCACGGAGCTGGAAGAAAGGCCAGAGTGCTGTGTCCCCATGCTAGGACAGAGAGGCCCAGAGCTGAGTGGGCAGTGCATGGTGCAGAGACGACAGGCTGGGTGGACGCTGTGGGCAGAGGACAGTGTGTGTTTGTGTAGAGAATGGGCTGGGTGGAGGGTGTGTGTTTGTGTTTAGAGAGGATGAGCTGGGTGGAGGGTGTGTGTGTGTGTGTGTGTGCAGGGAGGATAGGGTAGATGGAGAGTGTGTGTGTGTGTGTGTA
>PVKV010025772.1:8086-29207 GCA_004027835.1 Alouatta palliata | reverse complement strand
TGAAACAAATCTCTAGAGCAGGTAATTGCCCTTCAAAACAGGAGGAACAAAGAGAAATGAAAAAGAGAAGCGAAGAAAGCATCATTCCAAAATGATGAGATTATCTCGTTAACAAAGCCAGAAAATATGCCTTTGTAAGACTTTCTACGCTACCTATATAATGCATACCAATCACACCAGAGGTGACACAAGATTGAAGGTGGGAAAATTAATGATCAAGTCTTCAGCAGGCCTCTCCTATGTGCACCATAACTTGCTAAGTGCTATTTATAATAACAGTGAGATAAAAAAACATTTCATATTTTGTGAAGACATTTGAAAGCCAAGACGATCAAGTATCTTAAAGGATACAAGTAGATCTCAGTCAGCTATAATCAGGTAAATAAACATAGGGTAAAAAGTAATTTATGTTAAATTCTGTTTGAAATACAATAGTAGCCTTATCATTTAAAAGTGCTGTCAATCCTTTTTGCAAAGTGACAAACCTTTTAAATATGATAACATGAGCATATATTGTTTTAATTTATATTTATGCTTTAGAAGTCTGGGTTTGGCAGTGAAGGGCTTAGAAACGAGGCTGAAGGGCCTCTGCATATACTTAAATTAACGTTTCATACTCAAAGGGGCTTGATGAATGTTGTTTGACTGATTGAAAGAATCAGAAATTAGATGGATCAGATTTAAAGAGCTATCATTTGGAACCAGAAGAATTCTTTGAATTAACGTAACTAGTGGTTTTCAAAGTCTTTTTAGGGGATGAGTCCACAAAATCCTTTCTTCAAAAGGAAGCTTTGTATGAAACTTGATGTGTAAAACAGATAAAAATCAGAGCTATTCTGAAGCAGTAGGGAAAGCCCTCTCACTCAGTCAAAGCCACCTCTCTGAAACTCCATTTGTCCATGTTGTGACAAAAGTTGTCTAAATTTGGTAAAATAAAGGGATCAAAAGTGCCATATTTTGGCCGATTGGAGCTGTTATCTAACTTGTATTGTGGCCATGCAGTGTTACAGAAGATGAGACATTTGGGTTTTAGGTTAGGAGGCAGTTGAAAAGGCTTGAGTGTTCTACCTCCTCGTTCGTGAGTGGCCAAAGAGAGTGTCCTCTACATTGACCTGCCACCAATATTGGCCATGAGCCTGGTCGAGTGACTAGGGTGAATGTCTCCATGATAGTCAAACCCCTGGGGAAAACTGGGTCCCTGGATCTGTGACCTACACAGGAATTTTTCCAGTCCTGAACCACACGGAAGAACCTGGTTTACCTGATTTTCCTTACCTTTGAGGTGGAAAAAGGATGAAACAGAAAGGGAGAGGAAGTGGAAAGGAAAAGACCAAAGGATGGGAAAGCAAAACAGAGAAACGGCTTACCAAAATAGCCAGTGGTGTGTGTCTGTGGGCTGGTCTGATGACCCCAGGTTGGTAGGTAGATCTCTTCATGGAGGGAGCACAAGAACAGGGACAGGGGTTTGGTCTCCCGTAGGAGTTCCCCCATCCCGGATTTTGGCACCAATGTTAAAAACATGCACGTTGAATGACAAGACCCCCCAAACAGGCTTTGTGTGAGCAACATGGCTGTTTATTCACCTGGGTGCCGGTGGGCTAAGGCCAAAAAGGGCATTAGTGAAGGGTGGTGTGATAGGAGTTGGTTTTATAGGTTGGGGCAAATCTTTTGAAGAGCAGCATGGGTGTTACGGAGTAAGATCGGTTACAGTGGTGGGGGTAGGGGCAGGGAGTATACATTACCATAAGTTCAGTTACAGTAGGGGGTGGGGTAAGGAGTAAGAGTAGTTAAGATGGTAGGGTGGGGTGGAGGGATATTCACAGAGCAAGAACAGTTAAGATGGCAGGGTGGGGTGAGGAGTATTCACATTATCATAATAATAGTTAAGATGACAGGGTGGATTGAGAAGTTTAAGGTCTGGGTGATGCTCCGCTGGAAGATCAGGGATAATGGCGAATGCAGGTAGAGGGTGAGATGTGATCAGCCAAGGCAGGCAGGACTTCAGACTTTCTGGGTCCGGGCTTGCACGTGGAGGCCTGACACTATTATCTCCATTGTACAGATTGGGGTACTGAGATTTCAGGAAGTTAGTGAGTTCTCCAAAGCTCACATAGTTAGCAAATGGCATTGCTGAGATTTGAATCCAGATTATCTGGCTTTAGTATCCATGCTCTTAGCCATTATACTAAGCTAGCTGTCTCCCACACGTAATAACGTATGTAAAAGCATTTAGCACAAAATCCATCACATTATAGGTATCCAATGAAAGATGACTCTCTTCATCACTCTTAAAAATTTCACTGCAACTCCACACAGCAGGTATTATCTAAATTTTATAGATGAGAAAAACTAGAGATCAGAGAAGTTTAACAACTTGCTCAAGAATGCACTGCTACTAAATAGAAGACCTAGGATTTGAACACAGAAACAATTGGCTCCTGAGTCAGAGTCATTTCCCTGCACTGTGCAGTATGGAAACCACTTAAGTGCATGAGGGCCTAGACCACTGATGGGGAGTAGTTGTTTAAGGATGGTCTTCCCTTCCCAGCCACAAGCAGAATAAAATGTAGTGAAAAAAGGGAATTTTACTTAGCATTCAGGAAGGGCCTGTGTCCTGTGCAACTATTAAACAGGCTAAATGGCTGCTAGCAGCTGAGCCTCAGAGTCTTCTCAATCTTCAGGAAAGGCACCATAACTCCTAGCTGTCTGCTTGCCCTATATGGGAGGCCTTATACAAGGACAACCCCTTACTTATCGAACCCTCTGACTTTTGCACATTTGGAATTCTGAGTAAGTCATCATGATCATCATCATCTTTGGCTTCTCAGGAAGCTAATCATCATTACTAACATCTTCCTCATAACTACCACTAATTGAATGCTTTTCAGGTACTCTTCTAGGCGCTTAACATGTATTAGCTCACTGAATCTTCATGACAATGCTATAAGAAAAGGACTCTTTGAGGCCGGGATAGGTTAAGTAACTAACCTAACAGTACATGGCCTTGAGTTAATAGCCTTCCCCATGTTCAGCTTGGGAGATGCTGATCATTGCAAAGATGCTGTTACTTGCTTTGGGAAGGCTAAGAAATAATGATAACAGGCAACTAGACTTTAAGAGTAAGACTGTTAAAATCACCTGACCTCTCCCTGTGGAGTGAGCTCCTACCTTTGAAGAGGGAGACCCAGGCATCTCAGGTCAACTTCCCCTTTTCATTCCTAAGACTGTAAACCGTAGCCCTTTTCATATGTAATTCCTAAGACTGTAAACTAAAACCCTTTTCATATGTAATTCCTAAGAATGTAAACTGAAACCCTTTTCATATGTAATTCCTAAGAATGTAAACTGAAACACTTTTCACATGTAATTCCTAAGACTGTAAACTGAGACCCTTTTCATATGTTAAGCTGTAAACCTAAGATTCTTCCACGTGTAACATCTAAAGTATAAGCCTATATAAAGAAGGAACCTTCCTTTGTTAGGGGAGCTTGGCTGTTAAGGCAACTATGCCACCTTGCTCCCAGCCAAATTAAACTCCTTCCTTCCATATTTGCTGTCCGAGAGATCTGTTTCCCACAGCCGCTCCTGCTACACCTTTAGTGTAAAAGTCAGCAACCTCTGGCATAAAACATGAATACAATTAATCCCTGCTGTGTGAAGCATATAGAGAATGCTAGAGCCTAGGTGATTCTCAGGTTGGAAGGCCTAGGTTCTAGTTATGGCTTTGCTCATAACTTGCTACATAATCTTTGTTGGGCAAGTCGGTTCCTTTATCTGGGCCTCATCTGTAAAATGTGGATGTTAATAATACATTCTCTACCAACAGAATAAGGTTATTAATGTGAGTATGAAATGGAAATGTTGAAGGAAGTGTTTTAAATGTAAAGCAAATATAAAGGATACCTTGCCTTACTTCTGTTAATCTTCTTACTCACCCTCCTCTTCCTTCTTCTCTTTCTTCCAATCCCCTTGTCTTCCTTTTCACTATATTTTTTGTTCCTTCTCTTTCTTTCTTTATTCTCCCTTAGCCAGGTCTTGGGTTCAGCTGCAGCACTGCACTAGGCAGAAGATTCACAGACTTTCGAGGTAGGCAGACTTGACTCTGACTTGGCTTTGCCCCTTCCTACTTGTTTCTTAAGCAACCACTTCACCCTTTTTGAGCCACAGTTTTATCATCTGTAAAAAGTGACACATATTAGGTTGGTATCAAAGTAATTGTCGTGTCTGCCATTGAAAGTAATGGCAAAAACCACAACAACTTTTGCACCAATCTAATAACACCTTCCTTAGAACACTGTTGTCAGAAAATGTGGTAGACGGTGTGTAAATATGGCTGGCAACAATTCCTCCCATCTCTGACATGCATGCAGCTCCTCCCATCAAGAGATGGAGTATATTTTCCTAACTCCTTAAATATGAGCTGGCCCTGTGACTTACTTTGACCAATAAAGTGCAGAGGCAGTATTGCTATATGACTTCTGGTTTTATGCCACAAAAGATCTTGCTGTTTATATGTGTTATATGTATCCATTTTTACAGATGATAAAAATGAGGCTCAAAAAGAGTAAAGTAATTGCCCAACAAACAAGTAGGAAGGGGCAAAGCCAGGTCAGACTCAAATCTGTCTACCTCAAAAGTCTGTGTTTCTTTTGCCTAAGTGCAGTGCAACAGGTGAACCCAAGACTTGCTTAAGGGAGGATTAAGAAAAGAAGAGAAGGAACAAACATATAGTGAAAAAAATAATCATACAAGGGAGTTAGGAGAGACAAAGAAGGAAGAGAAGGGTAAGTCGGTCTGCTTTGATTTTTGCCCTCTTGGATGTCAGCTGCCAAGTATTGAAGAATAATGCCAAATGGAGAGAGGCCCTGGAGGATGAAAGACTACAAAGGTTGGGATGGAGATTGGAACATTCAGCCCACTCTTGTTCCAGCCACCCCAGGTGAGGTGCCAGATGAGAGTGCAGCCATCTTGGAATTTACAGCTTTAGCCAGCTGTCTGAGGCAAGACCACATAGAACAGAAATTAGCCATCCCCAGCAAGTTCTGCTCAAATCGCAGTCATGAGCAAATAAATGGTGGTTGTTTTAAGCCATTAAGTTTTGTGTGGTTTGTTTCACAGCAATAGATAAATGAATCAGCAAGACTAAATGAGATAGTAGAGCCCTGCCAAGTGGCTGGCAGGTGTAGGTGCTCAACACATGATTATACTCTTCCACTTCAAAAGTATCCCTAGGAACTGGCTTGCCTGGCTGGTGGTGCTCAGAGTTCAAAATCTGTTATCTTCACTACAACATAATTGACAGACCTGACCTCCATTGTGCCAAGGATGCAGAGCTATGGCCATGCCTCCTGTACTTTAAGGCCTATACAGGTTAAGGCGTACTCCAAGTTGCACAGATGAGTGTCCTCCCTTTGCCCGGAGTGAGCCTGAGCCACTTCGAAAGCAGACCTGTAGCTATACAAAACCTGGGGTGGCGGAGTAATGTCAGGGAAGAGGAGTAGTATAATTTTTGACTGGTGTTCCAATCTACCTAAACACAGAGGTACAGTGGATAAAAGGATGTTAATACTTATGAGTGCTTACTATGTGCGTCACATTGCTCACAATCCGATGAAATAGGTGCTAATATTTTCCTCATTTTCCAGATAAGAACACTGAGGTACAGGGAGGTTTTATTTAGCTGTTGAATTCCCTGACAAGCAGAGACAAATTAGTGTACAGGATATTACTTAGGGAGTCCTTGGTATCAACACTTGTCTAAGAGAAGGAGAGGTAAAGAAACAGGATTAGACAGAGGGAGGTGCTGATCTGTGATGCAGTCTTAAGGGCAAACGCAGCAGCTGGGATATCCCTTCAAAGTTGTTTCCTATTGTATCCCTATAGGAAACAAGGTCTTTATATCCCTGCATCAGTCATTGGATACCTAGTTCTTGATTTCAGGTCCAAAGTTATTTCAACCACTCTCATCATCAAGCCATTCCAAAAGGGAGAAAGGTTTTCTTAAAAATGAATATGGAGAAGTAGAAAAAAATGAGCTCTGGAGTTGGACAAAGCTGGCTTCAAATCCTGAAATTTTCTCTCACTAGCTGTTTAACTCTGAAAAAGTTATTTAACTTTTTGGAGGTTCAGTATCTCTTTTTGTTTGTTTGTTTTGGAAAATTGTAGTAAGAATACCTAGCTTGTAAGGTGGTTTGGAAATCAAATACAATCATTTATATAAAGCAACTTGCATAGGGATTTGACATGGAGTAGGTGCTAATTGAATGGAAATTATTGTGGTAATTAGGTAAATTATTGCCCTTGGTGCCTGGCTTTCTCATTTGTACAGTAGAATGAATAAGAGCAAAGAAGAGCTACCCAGAAAGGTAAACGGTATTACATCTTTTGTATTATCCAATACACAGTAGTCAGAATTTACACCAATGAACGCATGTTAAAAGGATTTGTACAGATATAACACTCTCACTTTCAAAGAGCAGAGGAACATTTTATATTATGAACACATACACGCTGTGGCAATGTAAGACTACTTAAAGACAGAAGGAAAAACATCCTCCCTCCCCAGCCAGGGACTGAGACCTGGGGCTAAAATTTTTTGTCAGTCAGCCCTCATCCCCATCCCTTATCTTTGAGTGACATTATCAGGAAACCTGGCTTTGGTGGAAAGGAGAACTGAAAAAACATTGGGGAGCCTGATGTCTTTTCTTTTGGGAGGAAAGTTCACCTGTACAATCCACAGGGCAGGAGTGGCCAGCAGTTGTCCTGAGCGGAGGCTACAGAGGAGGTCAGATCCAAGAGAGCAAGGCAAGAATGGAAGGAAAAGCCCACCTACCTTCACGTGTGGAGTGACTGGCATTTACTTGAATCTAAATCTACTTCTATCCTCCCCTGCAATATACTATTGAGCATGTGCCAGAAAAATGGTTTTGAACAAAAGCCAACACAGATGTCAGCCTGGGGGCCTTCTCAGCCTGAGGCAGCCCCTTATAGCCAAGCCCTCAGCATTAATGACTTAGATAGTAGGTTAGGCAGGACATGTAGAGTTGGTCTGGCTCCCTAATTTTGTTGTGGAAATCTACTAGAATTTGCAAAGACTCGATATTGGGGAAAGGCCCATTGATCTTAAGATCCCCAGACACAAAGCCTGGTACCTAAAATTTTAGTATATCTGGGAGACTGAAGTGAAGCAAGCTAAAGAATAACAGCCAGGCCTCCCAAATGATTATGAAAAGGAGGGCTTGTCCAAGCTACCTCTGGGCCTTAAAGATGAGATGAAGGTGGGAGTAGGGGGATACATGCACCCAGCCCGTTGGAGAATCCAACATGAAGACTATTATCCCTTCAGAACCTAAGGCAAAATTACAAGGAGAGGAAACACTGGATCCTTTACCTGAAACAAAATATGGTCCTCCCCTGCCCCTCAGACCGTACAGCTCCTTAGGCTCCAAGCCTCAGGCACGAGAGACATAGAATCATATCTGAGCCTTTTGCCCTTCCATAGCTCCAAACAAGGGCTGGGGTTGAAATGTGAGTGGGAGAGATGGGATCATCAGACACACTGTCATTAGCACCTGAACCACATCTCTTCCTAAACCAGAAATCCCAAGAGCAGAAAGAAATAGGAGCAAAGTGAGAGAGGGGTTGTGCTTCCATCACATTAAATAGGAGACTTCATAGGGTTTGGCAAGGGTTGTTTCACATCAGGACATCAATCATTCTGGTCAAGGTGAGGGGTTATAATTAGCAAAGCTTCATGTGCTCTCCCTTTCTTTATTCATCCTGCTTCCGTTTTGGCTTTTTGGGGTTCCGGGACCGACTCTTGGCTTTGCATAGAGGGCATATAGGTGCATTCCGGTGAATTTGCTGGTGACATGACAAGCAGGCCTAGTGGGGGGCACAGGAAAAAGAAAGTTAGTGGTCAGATTCTTCCAGGCCACAGCTTAGACTTCTGATTCCCCAGGGGCCCAGAAAGCAAAGTGATTTCCCATCAGAAGGGAGCAATGATCAATGAATAAAACTCAAGTACTCCTGGATGCCATAGAAGATGGGAACAAAGGATGTAACCAAGTTCAGGGAAGGGTGTTGAGAAAAAGTATACAAAACTAGAAAGTAAGGCAAAATGAGAACTACACATCTATTCATCATTATACTGAAGCATTGTCTAAAACGCCCAGTTAAGGACTACTTAATTTTCTAGAATAGGGGTCCACAAACATTTTCTGTAAAGGCCAACATAGCAAATACTTTAGCCTTTTTACATCATATGGTCTTTGCTGCAATTACTCCACTCTATTTTACATGAAAGAAGTGATAGACAATAGCTTGCATGCATGTTGTTTGCAATAGCTTGCAAACACAGACATGCGTGTGGGCCAAGAATACTTTAACAATAACAGGCAACAGATAAGATTTGACTTGTAGGCTGTAGTTTGATGATCCCTGCTCCAGAAGAATGTCTCTTTGTTTGACTATTTACTAATTGATTAGGACCCAGACACTGTGATATTACACTGATAAGCTACAAATGACTTTTGCCCAGTTGAGATGCAAATTACTTCTGTTTGAAAGAAAAAGTAACTATAAAGGTCACGATTTTATTGCCCTGTAGGATGTAAACCAGTTTTGTATCTAAATTTGCAAATTTGTTTTGGCTTTCCTCTCCTTTCTTGACTATATAGATATCTGTCCCTCAAATGCTCCTGGAACCAGCTTTATAATCCTGCTGGCTCCCTCATGTATGATACCCGTTCATTACATATTTGTGTAAGAGTCATTTCTAACTTTTAGAATTGTAATTTAGCAGGGCCTGAAAATCTCCCTGCATTCTAACACCTCTGGGAACATGAAGCAACAAACCCTGTGGGTCCAACACAGCACACATATGTCACCCCTTCTTCTGTGTTACAAGCAAAGGCTATTAAAAGAAGGCCCAACATAAATAAGGCCAAAGACCCAGACCTAGCCTTCCATGGCCCTTCCATGGGAGGATACTTTGCTTCCTTCACAGCCCTTACCCAGATCACTCACCTTCATAGGTGGGGGCTGCTGCCGGAAGGTGGCCGTCTGCCGAGTGTCCTGCTTCCTAGCCACTTGGAGCTGCTGGGCGGCAGCGGCTGCAGCGGCCAGGGACTCAGGGATGGGGGGCTCCTGAGGTTCCGTCTGCCATTCTGCTTTCTGCTTCTCAAAGTAACTTTGGAGATGAGAGACATTGGCTGGATCATTCTGAAAGCAAGGAGAACCTTTCCCCTCTTAAAGACTCCATGCCGTATAACCAAGGGTTGAGCTGTGGCTCATTCTAGAAGGTCTCCACACCTTCCCAAGCACAAGGCTATTGTCCCTTGGTACTAGGCCCAATGTCTGATGAGAAAGATAATTCTCTTGGTTCTTAGCTCTGATAGACCAAGAAGACCAAGAAATCTTAGGACTGGCAAGGTCCTTAAAGGGCATTTAGCCCTATCCACCATCCCATGCTGTTTTGAGTATTCCTATTAAGTGTCCTACGGCCTCTGCTGACATGTCTCTAGGAATAGGGAGCTCACTAATTCCACAGACACTTTGCTCCAGCTTTAGGAAATGGTTTCCTCTATTAAGCAAAATTCTGTCTCTCTGTAAGGCAAGTCTAGTTCTTAACTCTTGGTCTGGAGATGAAGTCCCAGGCTAGCCTGTGAAGACCATGAAAGCTCAGTCTTTTGTGTTTTTAAAGGTTTCTAGATACCCCCTTCTGGACGCTAACTTGGGAAATGATCTAAGAATTATAGACATAGTCTTGTATTGTCAATATCACACAATGAATTTTAAAAGCCATCTAGTAGTTGTTCTAATTCATATAGCAATTCATCCAGTTTAATAATCCTCCTTTTGTTTTAACAAGCTGGCACAGAGACTTGCCTGAGGTCACACAGTGAGTCAGCCACTGAAAGGCCTGGGACTAAAACTAGGTACTCTGCCTTTCAGGCTAGACTTTGTGTATGTATACATGCCTGTGTGTGTATAGGTATGTAGGTATGTATGTGTGTCAAAGGGAGGGTATATTGTAGGGACTGGGGGCAGGTAGCTTACTCCAAGGAAAGCTTCTCCTCTTCTTCACACAAGTCAGGGAGCCTCTGCAGGCCCAGAGTCATGCGCAGGGCATCCACATGTTCCTTCAGTGGTTTATACTCATCATGCAGCCTCCGTGTAGACTCTAGAAGCTTGTTTAGGTCATTCTCAGACTGTTTGATAGTGTTTTCCATCTGGAACATAGAGTGGGATAGGCACACAGAAAAGATCCTAAGATTCTCAGAGAGGCTTTATAGCTGAGTGAATAATAGCACAAGCTCCAGAGCTTGTTCAGTCTGTGTTCAAGTCCTTGATCTTCCATGTTCCCTCTATGTAACTCTGGACAAGCCTCAGTTTCTCCATCTGTATAATGGTGACAATCTAGCACTTACCTCATGCCATCTTGGTAAAGGTTTAAGGACAGAATTCATATAAAGCACTCACTAAAAGGGCCAAATTTAGTATTTACTACTAAATAAATAGTAGTTATTGTTCAAATATAGTATCTTAGAGCTGGAATGTCCTTCAGAGCTCATTTAGTCCACCTTGGTACTATTTTACAGGTAAGAAAACTGAGGCTCAGAGATAAGGGACTCTCCTTGGGAAATACTTCTTAGCGGCAAAGCCTGCATAAAGACTTAGGGCTTCTGCCTCCTAGGCCAACACTCTTTCTCCTGGATCAGTGTTTCTCAAAATGTGGCCAAGGGGTCAGCAGCATCAGCATCACCTGGGAACTCAGAAATGCATATTCTTAGGCTCCACCTCAGACATACAGAGTCAGAAAATGAGGGGTAGACTCCAACAATATGTGTCTTAGGCTCTCAAAGTGACTCTGATGCATGATCAAGTTTGAGATCCATTGGCCTATATTCTCAGCCCTTCTGGCAAATATCTACCTCATTTAACCAGCGCTGTATTATTGGTTAGCTGGCAGCAAAACTGTCAACACTTTATGAGATCTAAAATTCTGTGGTCTCTAACACAGAAAAATCCCAATTGCCTATTGTCCAAACCTCATTCATATTTCCTTTAAGATTCTACCTCTGACAATATCAGAAAATGAGTATTGCCACAGAAATGAGTTTCCCAGAAATATAAACTTAGTTCCTTCAAAGGTAGATTTAAAAAATATACTCTTCATTGTTATAGGAGATAAGGGTTTGAAAAGACCTTACTGGTCAGCACTGCCAACCTCTTTCCTGGTGAAGGAAACATCAATACAGCAGCTCATACAAGTAACCATTAAGATGCTGCTTGAATAACTCCAAAAGAGGGGAGCTTACCACCTTAGCAGACAGTTCACATTCCATGTTCCAAGGGTTTCCAAAGGAGATACCAATGGGGAAGCCCCACTTTGATAGGTAGGCATAAATGATTTGTTTGGCTGATTGAAAGCTTGGAGCGCTTTAAGCTACATTCCGGAGGCAGCTGCCTGCTCTTCTTTTCCCTAAGACTAGCTGTCAACTCCCAGAATCCCAGAATGAGAGCACATCAAATCAGGACCCTTGCAGGATACGGAGTCCCTGTTATAGTGCAGAGGCCCAGAGAGAAGGGACTTGTCCAGTGATATACAGTTAGTGACAGCCAGGGCTGGATCTCAGAACTTCTGAATTTTTCCACTCTACCATAGCCTGCACTGATTCCTGCTCCCCAAGGTTGGCCAAGGCCACATCTCAAGGAGAGGCCCTATTATTCATCACTACCTTTTTCTCAAGGGCTTTAGAGATAGGCTCCAGGCAGCCACGTACCACATTGATGTCAGCATGGATCAGTCGGAGTTCCTCCACATGGGCCATCTTCTCCTGTAGCAGAAGGTCCATCTCCTGCTTGTATTCCTTCAGGTGCCTTTCCTCTGACTCAAGTGCCTCAAATTCAGCCTTCAAACGAGCCTTTATCTTCTCCATCTGCAGGGTCTTGTTCCTGAAATTTGCAAAAAGCAGAAAACAGGCCAGCAGAAGAAGGGAGAAAATAGAAATGGAGCCAGAACTTTCTTCTTAAGCCATCTTTCCAAGCTTTCCCCTCTCCAGGCAGAGCCAACCTGAAGCCATGTCAAAAAAGGAGGCCAGGTACAATGGTTCATGCCTGTAATCTCGGCAATTTGGGAGACAGAGGCAGGAGGATCACTTGAGCCCAGGAGTTTGAAAACAGTGTGGGCAACATAGTGAGACCTCATCTCCATCAAAAAAAAAAAAAAAAAGACCAGGCATGGTGGTACATGCCAGTAGTCTCTGCTACTCAGGAGGCTAAGGCAGGAGGCTTGCTAGAGCTATGATTGCACTACTGCACTCCAGCCTAGGTGACAGAGCAAGACCTGGTCTCAAGAAAGAGTTAGGAGATGTTTTCCTCTAAGATAAAAGCTCAGTAGGTGTTCAATGGGGTTAATTTTGTTCCCTTACGGAGCATTTGCAAATATGGAGTGTGTTGGCTGTTACATTGACTCAAGGAAAAGCGTTACTGGCTTTAGTGGACATGGTCCAGAGATGCTAAATAGCCTCTCAATGCACAGAAAAGTCCCGAACAAAAAGAACTCCCACCCAAGATACTAAAAATGACCTCTTGAGAAACTCTAGGGAAGCACTGTCCAACAAACTTACTACAGTGATGGAAATGTTTTGTGTCTGTGCTGTCCAGTATAGCAGCCACTAGGCACATGTGGCTACTGAGCACTTGTAATGTGGCCAGTGCAACTGAGGAACTGAATTTTGAATTTTATTTAACTGTAATTAATCAAACTTAAAATTTAAACAGCCACATATGGCTAATTGTTGTCATATTAGACAGCACAACTCTAGAGGGTGTGTTCATCAGTTCCAGAAAAGGAAGGGGAAAGGATACTGTGGGTCATTTCTTTCTTAGAGACACAAAAACCCGGTTTTGGTCATTAAATCTCAATTGTATACCCTGTGGCTCAGGAATTCTATACTTGGAAATTTATTTTAAGGAGGTAATTCAAGGAAGCAAAAAGTTAATTCACAGAGATGCACTTTCTGGGCTTTCAGCAAAATTAGAATATTTGACAGCCACTGAAGACTTGTGACATAAAAAGTGTTGAAGATAAGATATTAACTGAAAAAGTGTATACATTAAAATTACAATTTCAAAGTATACGTGCATGTGACTAAATAAGAAAAAGATCTGGAAGAAGCACAGTTTCAAGGGCCTTTAATAAGACCATTTGGAGCCTGCCTATGGGAAAGAGCTAAAAAGTTTTGAAAGGGGTCCTCTCTACGTCATGTTCTTGTCTTCCCACTGGCTCCCTACCATGGTTCTCAGGATCTGCCTAGCCATTATCCCCTTACTCAGATTTGGAGTCTCCCTTTTCTGTCTCAGTGACCTTCCCCTCTGCCCCAGTCTATCCTATAGGTGCTCTAATTCCTCACGCTGGACTCTGTCCTATGACATCAGCCTGCTTGTCTTCAGTCTCCCTTTTCTCAACATTGCCTGTGCCTCTTGCCTCAAGAGGTAGCCTTCAATGGCACAGAACTACAGAAAGAACTATTCGGTGGGTAGTATGGCAGAAGAAGTTTTTCTTTAAAAACATCTTTTCATGTTATTATATATATTTTTTAACCTTAGAAATGGGTTAAACAGTGGGTGTTAACCCATTTGTAGAGAAGGGAACTGAGTGAGGTTCAGGGTGGTAACTTGTCCAGTACCACAGAGCTAGTAAATTGGATGTTGGGATTTAAACCCAGAGCTCTCTAACACCAAAGCCTACATAACATCTACTACTCTACATTGTGTTTGAACAGCGTTACCAGGCTGAAGGGCATAAAAACATCAAGGGTTCTTGTTATAGCTCATCAATTATCTTGCAGAGGGATGATACTGATTTGTATTGGTTAATTACATCTATCTAGACTTCTATTGTCCTTTTCTAGGTGACATGAAGAGAAATCTGAAATTTGCCTACTCCCATGCTCATTTTACAGATGGGAAAACTAAGATTCAGAGTAGTATAATGTCTCACTCTAAGTGCCATACAACCAGTGCTGGGTCAAGAATCTATTTCTGCAGAGTCATATCATAAAAGAAGCATGTACTTTAGAGTCAGGCTTGAGTATAAATCCTGGTTCTGCCTCTGATTAACTATTTGCTTTTGGACAATAATAACGACAACTGTATTTTAACTATATTTATTGAGCACTTACTGTGTACCAATTATAGAAGGTTTCAATATACATTCACTCAATAATTATTGAGTACTTGTCATGTGCTAGGCAAGGGATAGAGCAGAGAACAGGACAGTATATAGACAACAAGTTTCATCTAATGAAGAAAATAGATCCTGAACACAGGGTTACATGTAAAATCATATTAGTGGTAGGGAGGTGATACAGAATGTCATAGAAGAATACAACAAAGTGAACTATCATAGTCTGAGGGACACTAAAGAGTAAAGGGGGCAGTCAGGGGAGGTTTCCCTGAGAACTGAGGACATGAAATCTAAGCTGTGACCTGAAGAATGAATAGCAGTTAGCTGGTGACTGCAGGTGGGCACACAGGAGAACAGTCCAGACAAAAAGAATAGCATGAGTAATGGTGTCACAGAAAAAGAATATGGCACATTAAAGGAACTGAGTGAAGAGCAGTGTGGCTGGAACACCAACTGCAAGAGGAAGAGGGGCCTAGATAAAACTGCTGAGGTCGACAGGGGCTACAACACAACTTGGAGACTGGGATGAGTTAGGATATTATCCTCAGGGGAAGGTGAATTTTCAGAATTTTAAACAGCAGGAGAGTGATATTATCTGATCATCTCACTTCACTTCTCTCAGCCTTGGCTTCCTCATCAGTAACACAGGAATAACAATAGCACCTACTTTACACATCACGTGGTGAGGATTAAACGAGCTAAGACACATAAAGTCACCAAGCAGAGTATGTGGCACATGGAGGGCAGTCAACACATAAATAGTGCCCTTCTTTCTCCACTCTGCTCAACTCTTCCACCATGGTAATCTCTTTCACCTTAGTGGTTTGCAGTGCAGCAAAAAGGGTTCATGTGTGTGCACATGCATGAGTGGCCAGATATATTGCTGGTTACTTAGATTAAAATATAATCATTAGTGGGAGAATGGGAAAGAAATAAGGGTTGACAAATTACCTATTGGGTACAATGTTTGCTATTTGAGTGATGGGTACACTAGAAGCCCAAACCTCACCATTATGCAATATATCCACATAACAAATATACACATGTAGCCCCTGAATCTAAAATTTAAAAATATATATATTATCTGAAGCCACATCATAATGTCTACATAAATAACAGCATTTTATGAAGCTGACCCAAGCCTTCCAATCTGCAATCAATTTGATTAACATGAAAGTAACTACCACTAACTGAAATCAGGGGTGAGAGGGTCTGTCTCACTGCCACTTAATAGAAATCAGCATAGTGCAGCTAGCCCTGCTTGAATGAGTGCTGTTTATCTAATCCTCCCTCCTCCCTCCATGCCTACTTCTGTTTACAGAAACCCATGTTGTTGGGCAAGAGATATTAATTCCAGAATAAACCAAAGATTTTTCACTTGATGTGTCCAGGGTCACAGTTCAGTGCTGACTTGCATGGAAAATCAAAGGCACAAAGCCTTCCTCAAAGCACCAGTGGTATTTCCTCTCTCTGGGGTGGAGGGCTGCCACCAGGAAGATGGCAGCTTAATCTTTTGGGTACAAGGTACATAGACACAATGTCTGCCTCCATCCAAGATGGTTGGGAGCCTTTGTCTATCGCCCACTATGGCAATAAATACCAAGGACCAAGACCCTGACTAAAAGGCAGAAGGGCCAAGACTCCTGGTTAGGGGAGGAAAATACATTTACAAAGATAGGTTTCAGAAATATCCTCTATTTGCTATTTGTAAAGTCAGTTTCTCTGAAGGAAGCCTGGCCCATGCTTTAGTGGAGGGACAGCAATGTCACCGCAGGCTTTGATGGTGCCACTAACATGTCTCAGTAGTGCTGCATCAAAGGCAGGGCAGTAAGAACAGTCTACCCTGGGGTGAAGACAATAAGGGGGTGTGCTGTGTGTAGAAAATAAAAATATAAAAATAAAACCAACTAAACTTGGTCTACTCTTTATTACCACCTTGCAATGGCAATCTCAAAAAATGTCTACTGAAGGACATCTGGACTGACTCGAATTTTTGGTAATCATGAATAAAGCCACTATGAATATACATGTACGAGTTTTAGGGTAACCATTTTCATCCAAGAGTGCAATTGCTGGGTTGTATAGTAACTGCACGTTTAGCTTTTCAAGAAACTGCCCAAGTGTTCCAGAGTGTCTGTAACATTTCATATGCCCATCAGCAAAATATGAGTGATCCAGTCCCTCCACCTGGTCAGCTATTTTAATTAACATAATAGTTATGTAGTGTTACTTCAAAGTGATCTTAATTTGCATTTCCCTAATGCCTATTGATGTTGAACACCTTTCCATGTATTTATTTGCCATCCGTATATCCTTTTCTGTGAAATGTCTGCTCACGTCTTTGGCTCACTTTCTAATTGGATTACCATTGATCCTTGAACAACATGGGTTTGAACTACATAGATTCACTTATACATGAATGTTTTTCAACAAAATGTGGATCAAAAATACAGTATTTGCAGGATGCGAAACCTGCATATATGGAGGGCTGACTTTTTGTATACTAAGGGCTGACTTGAGTATGCATATGTGCAAATTTTGGTACAGGTAGGGGCCTAGAACCAATCCCCTATATACACTGAGGGATAACTGTGTTTGTTTTATCATTGTTGAGTTTTAACAATTCTTTATATATTCTAGATATACGTCCTTTGGCAGACATGTGGTTTGAAAATATTTTCTCCCACTCAGTAGCTTGCCTTTTTGTCTCCTTGAAAGGGTCTTTGGAAAAGTATTTAAAAATTTGTTTTTCAAGTTCAATTTATTGAGTTTTTTTCTTTTATTATTATTATATTTTATTTATTCTTTTTGAATTTTTTTTCTTTTTCTCACTTTTGTCTATGAATTGTTTATGAGTTCTGGTATACAAGTGCAGAAAGTGCAGGTTTGTTATATAGGTATACACATGCCACGGTGGTTTGCTGAACCCATCAACCCATCATCTACATTAGGTATTTCTCCTAATGTTATCCCTCCCCTAGTCCCCCACCCCCCAAAAGGCTTCAGTGTGTGATGTTCCCCTCCCTGTGTCCATGTGTTTTCTTTGTTCAACTTCCACTTATGAGTGAGGACATGCAGTGTTTGGTTTTCTGTTCCTGTGTTCATTTTCTGAGAATGATGGTTTCCAGCTTTATTAATGTCCCTGCAAAAGACAAGAACTCATCTTTTTTTTTTTTTTAATTGCATTTTAGGTTTTGGGGTACATGTGAAGAACATGCAAGATTGTTACATAGGTACACACATGGCAGTGTGATTTGCTGCCTTCCTCCCCATCACCTATATCTGGCATTTCTCCCCATGCTATCTCTCCCCAACTCCCCACCCCACACTGTCCCTCCTCTATTTCCCCTCGACAGACCCCAGTGTGTGATGCTCCCCTCCTTGTGTCCATGTAAGAGCTCATCTTTTTTATGGCTGCATGGTATTCCATGGTATATATGTGCCAAATTATCTTTATCCAGTCTATCCCTGATGAACATTTAGATTGAGTCTAAGTCTTTCCTTTGTGAACAGTGCTGCAATAAGCATATGTATGCATGTGTCTTTATAGTAGAATGATTTATAATCCTTTGGTTATATACCTAGTAATGGGATTGCTGAGTCAAATGGTATTTCTGGTTCTAGATCATTGAAGAATTGCCACACTGTCTTCCAGTTGAACTAGGTTACACTCCCACCAACAGTGTAAAATAGTTTTTTTCCCCCTCCACATCCTCTCCAGCATCTGTTGTTTACTGACTTTTTAATGATTGCCATTCTATTTGGCGAGAGATGGTATCTCAACGTGATTTTAATTTACATTTCTCTAATGACCACTGATGATGAGCTTTTTTTTTTCACATGTTTGTTGGCTGCATAAATGTCTTCTTTTGAGAAGTGTCTGTTTTCATATCCTTTGCCCACTTTTTGATGGGGTTATACATTTCTTGTAAATTTGTTTAAGTTCCTTGTAGATTCTGGATATTAGTCGTTTGTCAGATGGATAGATTGCAAATTTTTTCTCCCATTCTGTAGGCTGCCTGTTCACTCTGATGATAGTTTCTTTTGCTGTGCAGAAGCTCTTTAGTTTAATTAGATCCCATTTGCCAATTTTAGCTTTTGTTTTTGTCATTGCTTTTGGTGTTTTAGTCCTGAAGTCTTTGCCCATGCCTATGTCCTGAATGGTATTGCCTAGGTTTTCTTTTAGAGTTTTTATGGTCTTTGGTCTTATGTTTAAATCTCTAATACATCTGGAGTTAATTTTAGTGTAAGGTGTCAGGAAGGGGTCCAGTTTCTGTTTTCTGCACATGGCTGGGCAGTTTTCCCAACACCATTTATTGAACAGGGAATCCTTTTCCCATTGTTTGTTTTTGTCAGGTGTGTCAAAGATCAGATGGTTGTAGATGTGTGGCATTACTTCTGAGGCCTCTGTTCTGTTCCATTGTTCTATATATCTGTTTTGGTACCAGTACCATGCTGTTTTGGTTACTGTAGCTTTGTAGTATAGTTTGAAGTCAGGTAGCGTGATGTCTCCAACTTTGTTCTTTTTGCTTAGGATTGTCTTGGCTATACGGGCTCTTTTTTGGTTCCATATGAAATTTAAAAGTTTTTTTTTTTCTAATTCTGTGAAGAAAGTCGATGGTAGCTTAATGGGGATAGCTTTGAATCTATCATTTACTTTGGGCAGGATGGCCATTTTCATATTGATTTTTCCTATTCATGAGCATGGAATGTTTTTCCATTTGTTTGTGTCCTCTTATTTTTTTGAGCAGTGGTTCTTAGGTCTCTTTGAAGAGGTCCTTCACATCTCTTTTAAGTTGTATTCCTAGGTATTTTATTCTCTCTGTAGCAATTGTGAATTGGAGTTGACTCATGATTATTAAATTTTTATATTATGAATCATGCTTTGGTGTAATGACTAGGGCTCTTTATCAAGGTTTGGGTTCTGGAGATTTTCTATGCTGTCTACTAAAAGTGTTATGGTTAAGTTTACATCTGCCATCCATTCTGAATTAATTTTTATAAAAGGTGTAGAGTTTAGATGGATTTTTTTTTTTTTTGTACCATGGCTATCCAATTGCTGTAGCACCATTTGTTGTGAAGACTATTCTTCCTCCACGGAATTACTTCTTCACCTCTGTTAAAAATTAGTTGGCCATACTAGTGTTAGTTAATTTACAGATTCCCAATTTTATTCCATGGAACTGTGTGTCTCTCCCTTCACCAATACTGCACAATCTTGATTATTATAGCATAGAATTATTTGAAATCAGGAAGCATGATGCCTCCCACTTTATTTTTATTTTTCAAAATTGTACTACCTATTTAATTCTTGTGCTTCACTATAGAAATTTTAGTATAATCTTTGCATATCTACCAAAAGATTTTGGAGATTTTAATGGGAATTTCATTAAATATATGTATCAATTTGATAGGATTGGTATCTTTGCTATACTGAGCCTTCCAAAGCATGAATATGGTGTGTCTCTTTATTTATATCTTTGATTTCTTTAATTAGCATTTTGTAGTTTTCAGGATAAAACCCCTGTATATGTTTTATTAAATCTTTGTTACTCCTAAATATTTTACAAATTTAAGTGCTTGTAAATGGTTTTGTATTTTTAATTGTGGTTTCCATATGCTACTGTCAGTATATAAAGTGATTTTTATATGTTGAGCTTGTATCCTGAAACCTTGCTAAACTCAATTACTAGATCTAAGAGGAATATTTTTTATTATACTTTAAGTTCTGGGGTACATGTGCAGATCATGCAGGTTTGTTACATAGGTATACATGTGCCATGGTGGTGGTTTGCTGCATCCATCGCCCCGTCATCTACATTAGGTATTCCTCCTAATGCTATCCCTTCCCAATCCCCCCACCCCTTGCTATTCCTCCCCTAGCCTCCCACCCTCAAGGCCCAGGTGTGTGATATTCCCCTCCTGTGTCCATGTGTTCTCATTGTTCAACACTCACTTATGAGTGAGAACATGCAGTGTTCGGTTTTCTGTTCTTGTGTCATTTTGCTGAGAATGATGGTTTCCAGCTTCATCCATGTCCCTGCAAAGGACGTGAACTCATCTTTTTTTCCAGCTTCATCCATATCCCTGCAAAGTACATGAACTCATCCTTTTTTATGGCTGCATAGTATCCCATGGTGTATATGTGCCACATTTTCTTTATCCAGTCTATCATTGATGGGCATTTGGGTTGGTTCCAAGTCTTTGCTATTGCGAACAGTGCTGCAATAAACATATGTATGCATGTGTCTTTATAATAGAATGATTTATAATCCTTTAGGTATATACCCAGTAATGGGATTGCTGGGTCAAATGGTAGTTCTAGTTTTAGATCCTTGAGGAATTATCATACTGTCTTCCACAATGGTTGAATTAATTTATACTCCCACCAACAGTGTAAAAGCGTTCCTTTTTCTCCACATCCTCTCCAGCATCTGTTGTCTTCTGACTTTTTAATGATCACCATTCTAACTGGCATGAGGTGGTATCTCAATGTGGTTTTGATTTGCATTTCTCTAATGACCAGTGATGAAGAGGTTTTTTTTCATATGTTTGTTGCCTGCATAAATGTCTTCTCTTGAAAAATGTCTGTTCATTTCCCTTGCCCACTTTTTGATAGGGTTGTTTTTTTCTTGTAAATTTGTTTAAGTTCTCTGTAGATTCTGGGTATTTGTCCTTTGTCAGATGGGTAGATTGCAAAATTTTTTTCCCATTCTGTTGGTTGCTGGTTCATTCTATTGAAAGACTTTCTTCACAGAATTGGAAAAAAAACACTTTAATCTTCATATGGAACCAAAAAAGAGCCTGCATAGCCAAGACAATCCTAAGCAAAAAAAAAAAAAAAAAAAAAAAAAAAAAAAAAAAAAAAAAAAAAAAAAAAAAAAAAAAAAAAAAAAAAAAAAAAAAAAAAAAAAAAAAAAAAAAAAA